>JAMFLL010000563.1:0-32344 GCA_027475725.1 Pythium rhizo-oryzae | reverse complement strand
CAACGACTACGTGCTCGAGACCACGCGCGCGTGCGGCGAGCGCCCGTGGCGCCAGCGCGCGCCGCTGCTGCCCGACATGGTGATCGTCGCGACGCCCGCCGCGGTCGAGGAGATCACGCGCACGCAGCTGGACGCGTTCGGCAAGGGCGACTTCTCGCGCGAGCTCGCGGACGAGCTCTTCGGCGGCTCGTTCCTCACGGCCGACGGCGCCGCGTGGTTCCACCAGCGCAAGACCGCGGTCAAGTTCTTCTCGGCGCGTATGTACCGCGAGGTCGCGACGCCCGTCACGCACAAGCACGTGCAGCGCCTGCTGGCCACGCTGCAGCGCGCGCAGGACGCCAAGCAGCCCGTGGCGCTCACGGCCGCGCTCTCGGCGTTCGCGCTCCACAACTTTGCTGAGCTCGGCTTCGGGCTCAACATCGAGAAGGCCGACCCGATGCCGCTCCACTACGCGCTCGAAGAGGCCTTCGGGCACGTGATGCGCCGCCTGCAGACGCCCACGTGGCTGTGGAAGCTGCAGAAACGACTCGACATGGGCGCAGAGCGCGCGTTCCGCAAGACCACGACGTTCATCCGGTCGTTCGTGCTCGAGCTCGTGCGCGAGAGTCTCGACGCGAGCGCCACTGTGGCGCAAGGTGGCGACCAAAGCGACGGCGAGGGAGAGGAGAGCGGCGCGCGCACGATGGTCGAGCTGTTTGTCCACGCGATGCGCCGCGGCGACACCGAGTTCTCGCCGGAGCTACTGTGCGATCTCGCGATCATGTTTGTGACCGCGGGCCGCGACACGACACTGGCCGTGCTCGAGTGGTTCTTCCTCATGCTCGCCAAGCATCCGGAGGCGGAGCAGCGCATCCGCGACGAGCTCCAGCAGCAGGTGCCCGAGCTGCTGGACGGACGCGTCGCGGTCATCTCGGTCGAGCAGGCCCACCGGCTCGTGTTCCTCGAGGCGGCGATTAAAGAGACCATGCGGCTGTATCCAGCGATGACGCTCACGCCGCGACAGGCGCTTCGCGACGCCGTACTGGCCGACGGGACCTTTATCCCCAAGGGCGCGCACGTCGGCATCGCGGCGTACACGATGGCGCGTCTCGAGAGCGTCTGGGGGCCCACGGCCGCTCAGTTTGACCCTGATCGGTTCCTGGACCGCGCGACGGGCCGTCTCGTGGCCGTGCCGCAGAGTAAGTTTTTCGGCTTCGGCGCCGGCGCGCGCAACTGCATCGGCATGCACCTCGCGACGCTCGAGATGAAGATGCTCGTGTCGGCCGTGCTCGCGCGCTTCCGCCTGGAAATTGCCCCCAACAACGGACACTACAAGGCTTCGTCCGGCATCGTGCTGGACCAGCCGCTCGAGGCGAAGATCCACGCGTCGGCGTCAGCGATGACAGCGACCACACTGGACGCCGCACGGGGAGGCTAATGCGCGACGGAGCCCGAGGACCACAGTGGCGTCCGCGTGGAGAGACAGTCGTGCCGCGAAGGCGCAGTGTTACAGCCGGACCCGCGACAGAGGGAGAAACAAGAGACTCTGGGCCAGAGGCTGGCATCTCAATGCACACAACGGCCAAGTGTGAGGCCGAGGCCGTAAGTCCAAGCGAACGCACCACTCGCCGCTGATACATCGGTTGTAACAGGTTATCGGATACCAATGAATGTACAATCGTGCGGTGTGGTTGATCGAAGACGGTCAATAATTACAGATACCACAATATATGGGATTTCGGGATCGCATGATGATCATCATCATCCTCATGCCGACGAATGCAATGCACATCCACGCGCCTGGTGGCACGACGCGCATCGAGCACTGGGATGCTGCCGTGGTGACTCGCGGACAATCAGCAGCGCCGTCACTAGAATCAGCATAGCACTGTTGAATTGGAAGACATCGAGGCAAGAAGGAGTCGCCGAAGATTTCGACCTACTTTCGTGGTGTGCGAAAAACGCATTTGGATCAATTACACACCCCACCTGCTACTTGGCCCACATCAGCGTCGGCTCACACGCTCACGTCGCTCGACATCTACGGCCGTGAACTCCCGGAGCCACTCAAACACCTCGTGTTGGTCGCACACCTTCGCGATGTCCATTGCCGATGCGCCGGAACGGGTTCTCGCGTTCACGTCGATCCCGGCTTCGATCAGCATGCTCAGCAGTTCCAGGTGACCAAACTGCGCTGCTACGTGAAGCGCCGTGAACACGCAAAAGTCTGTTTTGTGTACGTCCGCACCGGCAGTGAGAAGTGCTGCGGCGGCTTGTTGCTGGCCGCACTCAACCACCGCAACGAGCGCCACGAGGTGGTAGTTCCCGGCCAGGTCCACGTCGGCGCCGTGCGCCAGCAGTACCTCCACGACGCGCGCGTGGCCACGGCAAGCCGCGCTTACCAGCGCTGGGTCACAGTCTTCGTACACGTAGTTGACGTTCACTTGGCCGGTCACGAGCAGTCGCTCCACGACGTCAGCGTGGCCTCTCTCGCTCGCACAGATTAGCGGCGTCCTGTCTAAAGTAGCCGCATCCGCCGCGGCGCCTCGCGCGAGGAGCGCCTCCACCATGTCGATATCTCCGATCTCACTTGCGACCATTAGCGCTGACTTGCCGTATTTGCCGACGTACTCGATGTCCATGCCCCAGGCGAGCAGCGCGTCCACCATATCGAGTCGTGCGTGCCGGACCGCACACATGAGCGCCGAGTCGCCGGTGTCCGCAACGACATTGTCCACGTTCGCGCCGGCCGCGACCAGCTTCTGCACGATCTGGGCGTGGCCGCGTTGCACGGCGAGGCCCAGCGCCGTTGTGCGGCGAGCGTCGAGGTCGCAGCGCGCGGCGAGCAGGAGGTCGACGAACTCGCCGTGGTTCCCGATGGCCGCGCGGGAGAGCGCCGTATGGCCGTTCGCGTCCTTTGCGTCGACGCGCGCGACGCCGGTCGCCAGCGCCGCGCGCACGCCCGCGACGTCGCCCGCGTCCGCCGCGCGGAGCAGCTGCGTGGTCGCCGCGTCGGCCATGATGGAGACTGATTTCAGCGGGTCGGAGAGCCATTCGAAGCGATGTGGCGATTGGCTAAAATCAGGAGAGATGTACCCAAATCGGTTCTTAACATCTGAGACCGAAACGAGTTGGTGAGCTGATGCTTTGCTTTGCCCGGCTTGGCCCGTCGTGCTTGCGGAACACGCCGCTGGTTTCGGACAGAACTCAGAGTCATCGCTCACGCGCACGAGTCACTGTTGCGTCTACCGCCAAGCTACTCTCCACGGTGCGGCGCGCGGGCTGGAGTTACGCGACAGTGATCGCTAAAGCGGCGGTAGAACACGGTCGCGACACGACCGTTGGTCTGCTCGCACGAGCAAGAGCGGACGGACAAAGACCTCGGCACGGAGCAGCAGGGCTGCTGCCCGCTGTTCGCGGTTCCGCACGTAGGCCGCAATGCCCTCATGCGTGTGCTAGTGCGAGCTGACACAAACGCGGAATAATCATAATACGATGCCTCAGCGCTGATCACGGTCGTCATTGCTTCCATCAGCACAGAGAACTGGTGACCAGACGACGGGGAACGTTTTGAACCAGGTTGTCTCCTTGTAAGAGTGTAGTCAATAGGTCGCTGGCACAGCTCACGGTGCGGAGGGATCACATGCTGTGGCAGAGTTTGAGCGGCGACTCGGCGTCGCGAGCGCAGGCACCGAGCATACTGTATGTGTGTTTGTGTTCGCGCTCGCGTGAACTCTGAGAGCACGTCCAGCTACACGCGTTCGGCGGCATGGAGGAACATCAAAGAGCCTCTCAGGCCCGCCCTTTCGTCGGCGCCAGCCTCGAGCAGAGTCGCTATAGTATCAACACTGCCATGTTCGCGCGCGTAGACCAGCGCTGTGGAGTGGAACACGTTCACATGGTCGATGTCGGCACCGTGGGCGAGCAGCACGTCCACGACGCGCGCATGACCGTAGCGCGCAGCGAGCAGCGGCGCCGTGGCATTGGCGTCGTCTGCAATGTCCACTTGTACGCGACCCGCCGATAGTAATGCTTCCACCACGTCCACGTTGCCACACTCGCTCGCAACGTGGAGCGCCGTTTGTTCGTTAAAGCTCTTGGCCACGTTCGGGTCCACGTCCATCGCCAGCAGCTTCTCGACAAGTGCGATCTCGCCCTTGCGACTCGCGCGGAGCAGCGCCGTCTCATTCTCGAAGCCGATGTGGTGCACGTTTGCCCCGGCGGCGATCAGTGCGAACGCGACCTCCACATGGCCCCGGTCGGCCGCGGCCATCAGCGCGGTGTCCCCGATGCCGTTGGTGTGCTCGATATCGATCCCGTCGGCTGTGAGCAGCAGCTCGACAACAGGTGTGAAACCCTTCCACGCCGCGAACGAGAGCGCCGTGTCGCCGTTAACGTTCTCGGCGTTAATGTCCGCGCCGGCGAGGAGAAGCAGTCGCACGATCTCGATATGGCCGTGTCGCGCGGCGTGAATCAGCGGCGGCGAGTCGAACGGGACGTCTACCACGCGGTTCACGTTTGCTCCCGCAGCCACGAGCGTCCGGACGATATCAACACGGTTAGCTTCAATGGCGTGCTTCAGCGCGTCGGAGTAGTCCCACTTGTCCACGGTGCAGGGCGCCCCTGGCACGCCCAGTATGAGCAGCGTCGTGACCACGTCCTGAAAGCCGTCGGCTGCCGCGATGGTGAGCGCCGAGTGGCCGTCAGCGTCGACGTGAGAGACATCGGCGCCCGCGCGCAGCAGCTTGGCCACGACGTCAGCAAAGCCCCGGCGATTCGCGGCCAAGAGCGCGCCCGCGCCGACTCCGGCCTTCAGCAGACTTTGCACGGCTTGGACGTGCCCTGAGGCCAAGGCGCAGTCCAGCGCCGATCGAGCAGAGTCACACTCGGAGCTGACGTCGCGCCGAGCGGCGGGCAAGAGCTCGACGACCTCGCTGCGGCCGGCGGCGGCGGCTCTGCAGAGCGCCGGCTCCCCGAGCACAACCGCGGCGTCCACGCGCGCGGCGCACGTCGCCAGCACACTCTTAACGGCCGCGACGTCGCCGGCGCTGGCAGCGCGCAGCAGCTGCGCTGCCGCCGCGTCGGTCAGATCCCGGCCTCTGGTCATGGTGGAGCTGATTTGCAAAGTGAGACCGAGCTCATGTGGCGATTGGCTAGAATCAGGAGACTGGATAACCCCGATTGGTTCGTCGCCGTATCGCTTGGGATGCCATGGAGTTGAGAAGCTTGAAACTGGGTTCCATTCCCGAAGCATCTGCTGCTCCATGGGAACACACTCGCCTCCGCTCCCGACCGGGCGCTACTACATACACGCGGCCGCGACGGGGGACATCGCGCTCGCCACGCTGGCGCTCCGGAGGTGGTCTGCGACTGACAGACACAGCCCCAGGAATTTTGTTTTGAATCAAATTGCTGACTTCCCGACGAATGGCTCGCGGTCGCTCTGTGCTTCATTCTCCACTTACTTCTTCCTAGAGATCATGGTCGATCTTAACGCAGGTAGACGTCACGAGTGGGCTTAACGCAGGAAGACGGTGGAACCACTCGTGACGGACCCCTTTCTCCTTGCTGTCACTGTCGAAGCTCAGGTGCGGCAACCGGCTCGCTGACTGGATCTTCGGTATCCACTGTCGTGCACGACCGCAGCCACTCGGCAATGTGGGGGAGGCGGCGCACCGTCGAGAGCGTCATCGCCGAGCGCCCTGTTCGCGTCTTCGCATTCACGTCCACGCCGAAGGATAGCAGCACTTCCATCAGGGGCAGCTTCCCGCTATCGGTCGCACGAAGAAACGCCGAGAAGCCTCTTCGGTCGGGACGGTGATGGTCGGCGGCGGCCTCAAGCAACGCCACCGCTGTGTCTACGCTCCCGCACGCACACGCGGAAATCAGCGCTGTCGTCTGGTGCTCGTCGGCTTGGTCAATGTCGGCGCCATGGGCAACGAGCACGTTGACCACGTGCGCATGGCCGTGGCGCGCCGCGAGCAGCAGCGCCGACTCACCGCTGGTGTTTACATGGTTGACATCCACGCGACCCGTAGACAGCAGTGCTTCCACCACGTCCACGCTGCCGCACTCGCTTGCAAACTGGAGCGCCGTTCGCCCGTCGCGCGTGGCCATGTCCGCGTCCACCTGCAACGCCAGCAGCTTCTCGACGATCGCGAGCTGGCCTTTGCGGCTCGCGCGGAGCAGCGCGTTCTCGCCATCGTGGTTGACGTGGTGCACGTTGGCACCGGCAGCAATTAGCGCAAGCGAGGTCTCCACACGGCCCTCGTCGGCTGCACACATCAGCGCCGTGTCCCCGTCGTTGTCGGTGTGTTCGATCTGAATGCTGTCGGCTCCGAGGAGCAGCTCGACAATGGGTGTGAACCCTTTCCACGCGGCGAACGTAAGCGCCGTGTCACCGTGGTGGTTGGTAGCGTTGACGTTCGCGCCGGCAACGAGAAGCAACCGCACGATCTCGACGTGGCCGCGTTGCGCGGCCTGGATGAGCGGCGGGAAGCTGAACGGGAGGTCGACCACGCGATTCACGTCGGCGCCGGCAGCCACGAGCGTCTGGACAATGCCCTCGTGGCCCGCTTCAATTGCCAGCTCCAAGGCGCTGGAGCAATCCCATTGATCTCTGCTGGGAGACGCCCCCTGCGTCAGCAGCGTCGTGACCACGTCCTGAAAGCCGCCGGCCGCCGCGATGGTGAGCGCCGAGTCACCCTCCGCGTCCACGTGAGAGATGTCGGCGCCAGCGCGCAGCAGCTTGGCCACGACATCGGCGAGGCCATTGCGGCACGCAATCGTGAGTGCCGACTCATCATCCCCGTTGACGACGTTCACGTTGACGTTTGCCGCGAGTAGCACGTCGACGATGTCGAGCCGCGCGTTGCGGATCGCGCACAGCAGTGCCGAGTCGCCGATCTCGCTGATGTTGTCCACGTCGGCGCCGACCGCCAACAGCTTCCGCACGACCTGTGTGTGGCCAGATGCCACGGCGTAGCCCAGCGCGGACCAGCCAAAGTCGCACTCCACGTGGACGTCGCACCGCGCCGCCAGCAGCAGCGCGACGATCTCGCTGTGGCCAGCGGCAGCGGCCTTGCAGAGCGCGGTCTTCCCGAGCGCGTCTGTGGCGTCGATCCGCGCAGCGCCCGTTTCCAGCGCCGCCCCCACGGCCGCGACGTCGCCCGCGTCCACCGCGCGTAGCAGCAGCGCCGTCGCCGCATCGATCGTCTCGTTCGCCGTCACCGCCATGATGATGGTGGGTGGGGGAAAGAGAGACCAAACAACTGAGACCGTTGACGATGCACGATTGGCTAAAATCAGCCCACGTGATTCCCAATATTTCGAAAATGGAGTTGGGACAAATTCAATGGGCTTACGATTGGCACATTCCGAATATTTGGGAATGAAGCGAAAAAGTGATAAATCAAGAGTGTACTAATACTTGGGCTCCTGGACAGCGTCGTCCTGGACGACGTAGCCGCCCAGGTGCTTGACGACGTGGTAGCACCAGCGCGGGCAGTTGACCTGAAGTTGCCGCAGCGCGCCGGGCGCCAGCTCGAACTGCGGCGGCAGCTGCACGATGATGTAGTACTGCTTGAGCACGACGACTGTCTCGTTCGAGTCGGGCTTGCGCTGCTCGTACACGAGCATCGCGGCCTGGCTGTCCTTGCACGTCCTGGACTCGGGCACATACGGGTACAAGTCGTCGACGTTCGCCGTGTCCAGCGTGATGATCCCCATGGGCGAGTCCGTGTGCGGCGAGTGGTCGAAGAAGCGTGCAAAGCCAACGTTGTTGAGCTCCTCGGTGCATCCAACGTCATCGGAGACCGTGACGATGCGGTGGTTCCAGATCGTCGGGTCGAACTCGTTCGCGTCTTCGCGCAGTGTGAATTGGCCGAGCTCATCGCTGACACTGATTTCTAGGTTGGAAAGCAGCTTCACGAAAGCGTCGAAGAGCTGGCGTGCTCTTGGAAAGTTGGGGAACTGGTGGACCATCGAGACGTGGCAATGGTACTCGCCGTTCTCGGTCGTGATTCCCTCCACGTTCGAGTACTGGATCATGGGGTCGTGGTAGTGGAACTTCTCCAGGATGACCTCAACGGCGCGCCTGAGTT
The DNA here is from genome assembly GCA_027475725.1 of Pythium rhizo-oryzae. NCBI lineage: Eukaryota > Oomycota > Peronosporomycetes > Pythiales > Pythiaceae > Pythium > Pythium rhizo-oryzae. Next base: position 24,263 of record JAMFLL010000563.1, on the reverse strand, counting down.
TCATTTCCTGCATGCCTCGTAGTGTTGCGCGTCGTGCCTCCACGTCGCGCGGCAGGTGGATGCACGTTGTCATCGTGTTGACCGGTGGTACCAGCTACACACCATGTGGATAGGCGAGTTCGTTTGTTAGTTTTCATCACCAAGGCGGAATGAGGGTGCGGCGGGATCGACACAAACCAGCGCGTCCGTGAGCATCGAGTGGACGCGTCCTAGGTAGAGATTCGTTCGATGGAGCGCCGTGTCGATCTCCTTCGTTCGCAACTGGCTCCGCTCCACGGCCAGTTTGTCTTCCGTTGACGGCAGCCCGGCGCGCACCCGAAGCACTTCGAGCTCGTCTTCCAGCGCGCGTGCTTCAGCCATAAGCTCGTCGCGCACGACCTAGATGGCGATTGGCGGCGAGTAAGGGATTATAGATCGCACTGCCAATACCGCACCACAGCAACGCGACTCACCCGCGGCAGCACATTAGACGTGCGACGTGCGCTCGGACGGGGCGGAGTGTCGCTCGACGCAACATGTGTCACGTAACCTGCTTCTTTCACGTTCGGTGCATCGCGCGACCGCTTCCGCTTGGGCGTCTCCTGCGTCCCCATGGAAACCTGGTTCTTGTCACTCGACGATAGCCCTTCGCGCGGCAGCTCCTCTCGAATTCTGCTGTCCCACGTGACGCCAAGACAGCGACGGAGAGAGGGGGCGTCTGGTCACATCGAGCCAAGGGCGATGGTGGATCTATACCGTCAGAAGAAGCGCCGAACGATCTTCGCGACATTCTGGGGGTAACGTTCCTTCGCTAGTGCAACATCGACGGCTCCGAAGTGACAGAGCAAAGGTAAATATAAATACAGTTCTCGCGAAACCTTCGAACCACGAAATTCAATGTGCGAGTGTACTTCTGGAAAGGCGAAACCGGCCGAGTCGGAACGCCGTCTTGATCTTCAGAGGCCCAATGAACGCTGATGTAGCGTATATTCGCTCTGGGGTTGTAGTGTGAGTCAGGACACGCTAATCGTACACTGCGGATCCTCCTTGCCTACTAGTCCGTTCGCAAAGGTGTCCATGATCTAACTCGTTGAATGAAGGTCTGCATTCAACTTCAACTTAAAGTGCTTGAATGATTTATCTGGATGATTACCACCACACTTCAGCGTCGGAAGCCACGTCCTCCATAGCCGACGCATGGCTCTCACGAGTGCCCAGTCTGGGATTGTTCGAGGATATTCGAACACCGTGGGCGACGTAGTTTGTGTCCTTCGAACGTGTATAAGCGATTTAGCGCTCGCTCGCACACCATCCGCGTGGACACACGCCAGATCAGCTCGCTAGTGTCAGTCCACTCGGAGGTGTGTTCATGCGCTAGCTGTCGAGGTCCACACCTGGCACTGCGCGCAGTGTGTTCGCGATCTGGCGACGATAGCGCGAGCGTGCCAGAAAGAGCGCGCTCTCACCACTCCGGCTCAGGTGGTTCACGTCGACGCCGTGTGCGACCAGCGCAGCGACCACGTGTGGCCTATCGCGCGCAACTGCCTCGAGCAGCGGAGAGTACCCGCCGCTGTTCGCTGCGTTGGCGTCGGCGCCCGCCGCGAGCAGTTTCGCGACTGCGTCAGCGTCATTTGTGGCTGCGATGATTGGCGTCCATCCCATCCGATCAGACTCGTCGACGTCGGCCCCCCACGCGAGTAGCACGTCGATCACGTGTGCGCGGGTATACCATGCGGCACTCACAAGCGCCGTCCTTCCGCTGCGGTTCGTGCGCTTAACGTCCACGCGGCCGGTCGCGAGCAGCATCTCCACCGCGGCGACGTCGCCGCGCCTGCTTGCGTGGATCAGCGCCGTATCACCGAAGTTGTCCGCGTGGTCCGGGGTGACGCCCAGTGCAAGCAGGCGCTCCATCATACTCGCGTCGGCCTGGGTGTTCCATTCCATAGCACGGATCAGCGCTGTCGCGCCTCGGCTGTTCACGTGTTGCACGTTCGCGCCCGCGGTGACCAGCATGTCGAGGATGTCGACACGGTCCGTGGTAGCCGCGCACAGCAGCGCGGTGTCGCCGTCCACGTTGGCGTGGTTCACATCAACGTTCGCTACTGCAAGAAGCAGCGCCACGATCTCGTCGTCGCCTTGTGACGCTGCCAGCATCAGTGCCGAATCGCCGATACGTATCCTCCTGTCGCGGCTGGCCGCGTTCACGGTGGCGTTCGCGTTCGCGCCGGCGCTCAACAGCACGCGCACGACGGCGGGTCGGCCCGCCCGCGTAGCCACAAGCAGCGGGCACAACCCGTTGGGCTCCGTGCCGCGGTCCACGTCTGCGCCGGCGCGTACCAGCTGCGCGACGATCGCGTCGTGACCGCGTTCAGCCGCTTCCGCGAGGGCTGCCACGTAGCCCCAACCGACGCATCGCTTTCTCGCCGGAGAGAGCAGCTTGGCGACCAGGCCCCGTAACCCCAAGCTGCTCGCGAGCGTCAGCGCCGGCTCGGACTGGTCATCCAGGGGCGTCTCCGCCGCCAGCAGCGCGTCGAGCGCGGCCCACTGGCCGTGGCGGATCGCGCACGTGAGCGCCGCGTCCTCGTCGCCGTCGCCGCCGACTCGTTTCGTGTTCGCGCCGGCCGCGACGAGCGTGGCAACGACGCGGATGTGGCCGCCGCGGATCGCGAGCCCGAGCGCCGTCCACCGCGCGCGGCTCACAGTGCCGAGCGCTGCGTGGGCGGCGAGCAGCGTCTCCACGAGCGCGAGGTCGCCGCGCGCGGCCGCCTTGTGGAGCGCCGTCTCGCCGGCCGCTGCGTCCTTGGCGTCGACGCGCGCGCCCCGGCGCAGCGCCAGCGTCACGCCGGCGACGTCGCGCTCCGCGGCGGCGCGCAGCAGCGCGCGAGCGGAGGCGATCGACGCCATGTTCGCGCCGGTGTGGCGGGATCAAACCACCCAAATCGCGTTCGGAAGCACGGCAATTGGTTCAAATTCAACTTTAATTCATCTGAGACCGTGACTATCTGAGACCGTGACCCACCTGCAGGTCTCCCCGAGAAGCCATGCATGGGTTGGAGGCGGCGGAGGCGCTGCGCGCCGCGGCGCGATGTGGGGACGAAGCGGGCGTAGCGCGTGCGCTGGTAGCTGGCGCACCCGTGGATGCGACGAACGAAATCGGCGTCACGGCCCTCATGGAGGCCGCCGGGCACGGCCATGTCGAGGCGGTGGGAGCGCTGTTGGCGGCTGGTGCCGACGTCCAGCGCGCCACCCCTCAAGGTGGACAGCGCTCTCCTCGCTGTCCATGCCAACCACGCGGCCGTCGTGGAGATGCTCTTGCGCGCTGGGGCGACGCTGGAGCACGTCAACGGCCGAGGCCAGTCGGCGCTCGCCGATGCGAGTGCGTGTGGCCACGACGCGCTGATCGACGTGCTGCTCGCAGCCGACGCCGACGTCAACGTCGTCACCCAGACTGGCCACTCGGCGCTGCAGCTGGCGTGTGAGTCAGAACACCTCCAAGCGATAAGGAGGCTTCTTCAGGCCGGCGCGAGCGTCCACTACCGCAACGACTTGGACGAGACGGCGCTCTCCATCGCATCGAAGTCGGGCTTCGAGGCCATTGTCGCCGTGCTCCTCGCGGCTGACGGGGGCGGGGACAGCGACGCGGCGAGGACCAAGTCCGAGGCACTAGTTTGCGCCGTGGAAGGTGGTCACGTGGGAGTTGTTTTGCAGTTGCTGGATGCCCAAACGGACATCTCCGCCACCGGGGCCTTGGTAGCTGCGGTGTGGGGTAATCGAGTCGACATTGTGCGACTTCTCTTCGAAGCGGGCGCCGACGCCAACGCATCCGAGTACGGCCGCACGGCGCTGGAAACCGCGGTGCGCAGAGGCTCCATGGAAATGATTGAGCTGTTGCTCGCTCGCGAGGAGCTCCAGGTCGATCTCTCGACGGTTCAAACCGGCAACTCAGCTATGCTCGTCGCTGCCAGCCTTGCAAAAGGAGACCTCGTCAGGCGCTTGCTCGCGGCTGGCGCCAACGCGCACCACGTCAACAACTTGGGGGACACAGTGTTCGCACGTACGTGCCGTATCCACGATGTCGAGTTGCTGGAGAGCTTCCTGGCGCTCGGTGCGGAAGTGGACCGCCCAAACAATCGCGGAGTCTCGCCCCTGATGGTTGCCAGTTCGGTGGGCAACGTCGCGGTCGTCGAAAGACTTCTCGCCTCGGGCCAAGTCGACGTCAACCACGCGGACATGTCGGACCGCACGGCGCTGTGGCTCGCAGCAGCAGGTCGCGACTACACGCTGACCGTACAAGTACTGCTGGCCCACGGCGCCGAGGTCAATCAGGTCGACATCGACGGACACAGCCCACTCATGGCTGCGGCGGAACGTGGCTGTGCTGATACTGTAGCCACACTGCTCGCTGCCAACGCCGAGGCCGAGTTCTTCGACTTGCGAGACGAAACCGCGCTCATGCTGAGCTCGGCGCGTGGGGACACCCACGTGGTGCACCTGCTGTTAGCTACTGGGGTCGATGTCAACCGCGTCAACGTTGACGGGATGAGTGCGCTCATGGCAGCGGCGGTGAATGGCCACGTGGGAGTCGTCGAGGCGCTTCTGTCGTGCGGGGAATTAGACGTGGCGCTCACCGACCGGTATGGAAACACCGCCAGGCTCTTGGCAACCAATGAGCGAAGCACGATCGCCGAGCATAAGACCACACTGATCGCGAGATTCGAGGCTGTGATTAAGCTGCTTCACGACTTTGAAACTCACGGAGTATTGAAGAAAACGGCGGGAAAGAGAAAAGCACCTTCCACTCCCAGCGACGCTGACCGTCATCCAGCGCGATCACGCACGACAGACCCAAGCAGCACGTGGACGTGATCGCAACCCACGCGTCATTGGCGATGGCCCCCTTTGGGGCCGCGAGCACGAGCGTCCGACCGAAAGAGATCAGCGACCGACTTGGATGGTGGTGTGTACATTCGAATGTCGTCGCGCAGGGTCGTCTATAGCCCCCCCCCCCCCCCCGGAGAGGATCTGTATCACTGGGAGGCGGTGAATCCCGCTGACAACACACGGCTGTATTGTATCTAGCAACACGTTGTGGGTGCTGGAACTTCCAAGTCACCAACTTGTACTCGTTGTAGGATTACCGAAGTACCCACTGAGACCCTGTTTGGCAACCTCCCGCTCAAGTCAGGCTTCCTGTATCGCTTCCCGTTGCGCCCAATGTTGCTGCTAGTATTGTCCTTGCGTATGTGGACTGGTTCAAATCACAACAGATCACCCAAGTTCAAGTCTGGTGGATCTTCAAGGTGAAGGTTCAAGTTCAACCCACGGAGCACGAGGGTCTGCACTGTACAGTACCAGCTTGGACCAGGCCCTGGCATACACGCAATCCACCTGCATTTTGTGCGCTGTCCTACTCTTATGATACTGTAAAAGTGGAACCAGGACAGTGGCCATATCTCGTCTTGCCATGGGCAAACGGATCAGTACTAGCTGTAAATCTCGGGAACGAAATCTCTCTCATCACCAGGCACGACCTGCATGCCTGCGTGAATCAGGTAGGTACTGCAGTGACCACAGCTGTGAGGACGTGATAGCCCATGCAGGCTCGAGTATCTCGCGGCGAGTCTCTCCGCGCACTAGCGCGTTCAGTTCTGACCTCACTTCTCAACACGCCTGCAACCCCCCCCCCCCCCCACACACACACACACAACCAAGCCCCCGTCCGCGGTCTGCCAGCTATGAAGACCTTCGCACTGCTCCTCGTCGCTTCCACCACCGCCATGGCGTCCGCACAGATCCCTGCATGCGACCTCATGACGCTCGCTCCCGTCATTGCCGGCGTGAACGCCCGGGCATGTCAGGCCGAGACCGGGTTCGACCCATTCGCGTTCGCCATCCCCCCGGTGGAACAGCTCCGGAAAGTGTGCGCTAGCACTAGCTGTACCGCTTTCCGACGGGAACTCGCGGCTGTAGTGCCCACCGACTGCACGTTCAACAACATCCCTGTCAAGTCGGGCTTCCTCGATCTGCTCCCGTCCGCCTGTGCTAACGTTTAACGTGATTCAGGCCCGGGACGGCGCCCAACAGCAGCGTAAGCGTTCGCCCTAGACGGTGGACGCTGTGCATTCAAGTTACCTTAGGTACATATCACATACGCGCATACACCGACTCTTTGCTGTCCCCTTTGGCTTCCTTGGGCTTACATACCTTAAGAAGTGTGTCCGTCTCATCTCTGTGGCTAAATGCAAGAAGCGTGCTGATTGCAACGAGTACACGCCATTGCCCGAGTCACATCCAAACCCTTGAGTGCAGGTAAATCGCTCCTGAATGGCAAAGGTTCGGAGTGCTCGACTGGACGGGAACTCGTCGAGGATGGTGTGTCCCTTCCTAGGGATGGGCCACTCCAGTGAAGTTCCCTGGGCGTAATGGGTGGTACCACCACCTAGGCTTAGTGGCTCTCAAACTTGTGGGCACTGTAAGAAAACTTTCTTCCAGTTCGGGCAGTGCTCACTTCCCAACGTGCCGACTGCTGCACCAGCAAGAGCTCGCTCCCCGCGACGCCAACCATGAAGACCGTCGCGCTGCTCATTCTCGCGACCTCGACCGCCGCCGTGGCGTCCACAGGGATCCCTCAATGCGACCTCCCGAGGCTCGCTGCCATCTTTACTGGCCCGAGCGCTCAGAAGTGTACAGCTGAGACTGGGTTCAACCCGGTCACGCTCGCTGTCCCTCCCGTAGAGCAGCTCCGGAACGTGTGCACCAGCGCTAGCTGCAGCGCATTCTTCCTCCAGCTCGCAACCGCAGTGCCCACGGAGTGCACGCTCGCGGGCGTGCCCATCAAGTCGGGTTTCCTGGATCTCTTCCCACCTGCCTGCGCCAGCGCATTAGCGGATCCGACCGCCACGTCCAAGCCCACGCCGGCGCCGACCGCATCGGATCCGACGCCAACGTCCGAGCCCACGCCGGCGCCGACAACACAGCAAGCCTTGTGACGTGCGCAGCATCTCCGCGCTTACGCCGTAATACACATCACGGTAGCGCCAATCGGATGTGGACTGGAAGTTCTCGCTCGAGCAAAGTCGGGATTCTTCGCGCCCACGCTGAAGCGGTGTGTCGATTAAATCGATCGTCTCTTCATACACCACAGGGAAAGACACGACTCCGAGGGCGCATCTTGATCTTGATCATGGCGTCTGCGGTCTGATTAGACGAAAAAGATCAGGTGGACTGGCCCGTCACATTCACTGGACGAGAGCGGAACGAGCACGGGCTCGTTGTTAAGGAGATTTCGTGTACGCGGCGTGATCCACTACTGCTCTGTCGCCATTGTCGGACGGCGCAGCATCCAGACCTTTCCTCCAGCTTCCCGACATGAATGGGCTGACCTCGGTCAGCACCTCCTCGGTGACTTTACGCAATGGCAGGCCTCCCACCTGGGGCCCTTCTAGTCCAACTAAAAGATGCCTCTAGCTATTGCAGTTCACAGGATGCGACGCAATAGATGTCAGTGAGGAGGAAGAACTTTTACGCCTCATTAGCCTCCACGTGCTTGGCGACGTAGACTTGCCTGGCGCCGTTGCGATTGTCGCCCTCGGGCGTCAACGACGCAATCTGGAGCGACTCCATCTGCGTGTGACCCGCGGCTTGGCCACTCCTGTCGACGATCTTGCGGTCTAGGAACATGGGTGGGAAGCGCGACTCGTCCAGCATCACCTTGGCGATCACGCGCGGGTCGGACGCCGTCACGACGCCGCGAAAGTTTGGCTTGGCATCAACTGGAGCAAGATCCTGATCTGCGCTCTCCTCGACAAAATCGCCGTGGTACGTGACCGTCGCGACCACCGCAGCCACCAGCACAAGACAACCAGCCAGCGACAACCACACGCTGGTCTCCGGAATCGATGCCACGAGCGACGAGACCTGCAGGTTGCCGTCAAACTGGAGCGTCGTCGTGGCGCTCGCCGTGCTGGCGTTGACTACAGTGCGCACGGCGCCGTTCTGGAAGAGCCAAAAGAGAGCCGATGTGTACGCCGGCTGGAGGCCGTCTTCGATGTAGAGGTGATTCGTGAGCACCTTGTTGACGCGTGTGCCGACTGAGCTCTCGCACGTGTTGAGTGCGACATAATCGCGCGTCTGATTCACGAGGTTGTGCGGGAACAACACGTCACCGACCACACTATCGTAGGATGACATGGGGGCGCTGCCCCGCTGAGGCTCGTTCAGAATGACCAGCGGTCTACGTTCGCCAAACGAGCTCGAGTCGATCCGCCGCAACTTCGTGACGGGCAGTGCGTCCACACCCGCGACCAGCACTTCGCTCACGTTGCTTGCAGAATCACCGGGCGAGGTCAACGGGAACTGAAGGCCAAGGCACTTGCTGGGCGACGAGGCCTCGCACGTGGCGCCGAACGCTATCGCGAGATCTTCCGTTTCCCAGCCTAGGCGGCCAACCGTGATCGAGTAGATCTTGCGCGCGTTGACGAGCACAGGGTAGGGGTAATCCTCCAACTTCGGTATCTTGGCTGTCCTTTCGATGACCGCGTCGGCAACGATCCGCTTGGCGATGCTGACGACCAGCATCGAGGTGTTGGAGGTTCCGCTGCAGCCCAGCATTGCCGGGTCCGTCATTTGATGTTCATTGTACAGCGCCTCCAATGACTCAGAGCCGGTCTCGGTCACGCACAGCGCGCCCGCGCTCACCTGGCTAGGATAGTCGAACGAGGCCCCGTCCATACCATACGCCTCCTTTTTCACGGTGCACACGAACAATGGCGGTCCACCACACGTTTCCGACATCAGCTCCCATTTGTAGTACCGTGTCTTGCCGTCCGCACTCGTGACGCTGGTGTACTTGTCCAGGTTCACCTCCGCGTCAAACGTGATAGCGTCGAACTCGATCCGTGACGTGAGGTTCACGTGCGAGAACGCCAACGTGAGGCCCCTTTCCGTGTCGTTGCTTGGTTTAGTGTTTGGCTGCGTCGGATCTATGGTCTTGATCTCCGCGAACTTCTGGAGAAGCAGGCGCGGTGCCTCACGAAGAAGCCACTCGCGCTCTTTTGTCTCCGAGCCCGTCGCGCGCGTTGGTAGCACGCCAGACACGCGGGCTCGGTCGCGCTCCTTGCCTTTGTCAGACTTCCGTGCCGCGTCTGCGTGGAGCTTGGTCACGTTAAAGTTCCCTTTGTTGAACCACCTCAGCCGATCGTGGGACTGTGTAACCGCTGCGAGGAACAGCATCGCGGCGCGAGAGGAGTCCATCGGTAGCTTGACAGGATCGATAGCTGCAGTTGCATTGGCGCCGGTGAGTGGGATGGTGAGCGTGTTCGTGGGAGGCGCCGAGGGCAACATCTTGCTCAGCCACGAGCGAATCGGGAATCCAAACTCGATGCCGTCGTCCGTAACTTGCTTTTCCAAAACGCGCTTCCATCCCTTCATCTTGTCACACGTCTCGTCTTCGTTGAGCCACTCGCGAGGTACTACGGCCGTACGTAGCACCGTGTTGGTCACAAGATTCCCAGGCGTCTTCTCCGGCACGACGAACGTCGCGTTCGTGACTTGAGCGATCGCAGTGGTGTTCGACAACGCGTTGACCGCGACAGAAAGATCGGATGGTCGGATGACAGCGACCATGCGGTCCGGACGCAGCTGCACGTTGAGCGAGTTGAACCCGTTGAGCAGCAGATACAACACCGCCCACGCAGCCACCATCGCGATCTTGTCCACGCGCCACGCGTTCTCCGGCTGTAGCACGGCACGCGCCGCGAAGCGCAGCAGCACGAGCTGCAGCGCCATGGTCGTGAACACCTCGATGGGCTTGGTGAGCGCCGAGGCCGCGTTACCCGTGTACGAGTTGTACTGGTCCAGCAGCTTCTCCTGGGTCTTGGCATTCTCGCGGGCATCGACTGGGAGCTCCACAGAGCCGATCTTTACGCCACCGCGAAACATGAGCATGGACAGCGCGACGGCGCCGATCGCCACGAGCGCAAGCCCGATGAGCCGCCATCGCTTGACCGCGAGGCTGACGGCGACGGGCGGCGAGGCACCTAGATCGTAGCTGGTGTAGGAAGGGCGGTGGGCGCTACCGAGCGAAGGTGAGACGACGCCCGGCGACATCATCACGGGGATGGAGATGCCGCGCGAGACCATCTTGTGTGGTAGACTTGGCTTCATCGTCGACTGCTTCTTGACGTGGTGGCGCAATCCGGAATGGTCTAGGACTTCTACACGGCTCGAATTCTCTACGAGGATCCTCCCGCGCTGGAGCGACTGGATTTACTGCCGATGTGATTTCTGACGCACCCAATCGGGAGATTTGAGTTGGTGGAACTCAGTCTCTTGCGGGAGACAACAGAAACCGTGAGGCTTTCTGCCCGCCCTGTGTCTGACACGTGAACGACATGGTCTGCACGCTCGGTGCGTTGGTGTTCACTACTGTACTAGCACGTACGCGCTGACTCGAGTGTGGCCTGGTCGCAGTGACTCCCCGCAGGTCACCTGAGTGTACGTAACTCATTCTAGCCGTGCTTCTAACCCAGTAAACTGGAAAATTTTGATCCAGGTGCCGGGGATTCCCCGGGACCTGGATCCCTGCCTGCCTGGGCCAGGCGGGCAGGCGGCCTGGCGGAGCGCAGGTCCACAAGGGAGTGCGCCAAAGCGCGTTCTCTGCCGAGAGTGCCGGGCCCACCGGGGGCCTCTCAACATTCTAACGAGAGTACTGTACCACACTTTCAAGACCTGCTGACAAAGGCACGAACGCCTCAGGGCGCGAGGAACCCGACGACGAACGATCGCGAACGAAAGCCACGACTCCATGAACGATACTATTTCAGTTCATCGATGTCAGGGAGGTCGCTGGGCACCATCTTTTTTCAACCGACGACCCAAGGGAAAGGGTGAGCGTTAGCCGGCGCAGTCTCCCACCGACTCCATGACGCGTGGACTCCCCATCCTGGCCGTCCAGGACAGGGACCATAATGTCGACAGCTCCCCGTCGCATACTCTCGACGTCGAAGCCCGCGCTAGCTTAGGTAGAGGATCTCTAGTTTCGATTAGTAGCCACTCCAACGCTTCGCCTTCGCGCCGGTGCCGTGCAGACAATGCGGCGTCACCCGAGTCTATTCGTCATCCAACTCGAGCGTAAAGTCAAACGGTTTCCACTGAGCCTTGAACTGCTTGGTCAGCGCCTCCTCCTCGTGTTTGGGCACGACGCAAAACTTCCAGTTGGCGCGACGCGGCACGCCCAGCACGCAAGCCGCCGCGTGGCGGCCAAACTGCATGTACTGCTTGGCCTCGACAAAGTTGAGCAGTCGCACGGTGCCGCCCTGGCCGTCGGGCACTTCGGCGTAAAAGTACGGTTTCCCATCCGTGAGCGTCTTGACGTCGTCCTCGGGCTTGAGCTCCTCGAACTTGACGTTGTACTTTTCGCCCTCCTGGAGGAACGCTTGGTGCGCGATCGCGGCCTTGGCGCGCGGTACGCCCACGACCTGCAGGTGGCAGTGCGTGGCGCCGACTGTGAGGATGTTACGGTCAAAGACGATCATCTCCTTGTCCTGCGCGTCAAAATACGCGCGCAGCGCCTTCTTGAACCGCTCGACTTCCTGCAGCGTCGTCGGACTGAGCTTGGTCGTCGAGGCCTCGTGGGCGATCGGCACGATGAGCGCGTGGTCTTCGTTGATCGCGCCCTTGGGCATCGCCAGGTACGCTTCCTGGCCGATGCTCACGATCAAGTGGCGCTCCACGCTGGGCGTCGCGAGACAAAACCAGCACTCAGTGCGCTCCGGCACCGGCGGCGCACGCGGGCGTTGGTGCTGGTCGCGCGGGCGCAGCGCGCCAGGGTGCTGCCCTCGCGCCGCGATCTTCTGGTCGTAAAAGAACTGCGCGCCGCTGTTGCCCTTCGCCGTCAGGTCCGCAATCTGTTCGGCGCTGAGTCCACCGCCCGTTCGCGGTGCATCGACGCGCTGCCGCTTGGCCGCTGGTTCGAACGAATGTTGCCGCTGTTGAATCTCGTATTGCACGTACGGGTTCTGGGTCGTGCCCGCCGGGATGTCAAGCTGGTCGCCTTGCTGCTGCGCGCTCGGCACGACCTGGAGCGCGTGGAGGTACTTCTTTGTTTTGTCTTTGGATGTGTTTACACCGCAGAGCCCAATCAAGCGCGTGAGCTGCTTGCGGCCAGACGACGCCGTCTCGGTCACGTACGGCAGCCGCTGGTAGAACACGCCGCCGTCACTGGCGCGCGCGGCGCTCGTGATGTGGTACCGCGGCGCGAACTGCTTGAGCAGCGAAGCCAATGGGCTGCTTGTCTGGATCGTCTTGAGTTCCTCGGGCACCTGCAGTTCGGGCACCAAGTGGTCAAAGCTGCAGCCATAGAGAGAAAGTCAGTCGTGCATGGTTGACCAGTGTCCGATTCTCGTGCCGTAACACGTACTGCGCCGCGTAGTCTGCCGTGAGCAAAAAATCCACGTCCGCATCTCCGTGCTTTTCGAGCGCGGTGCGCAGCTTGTCGACCTGCAGCTTGGAGTACGTCGGCTCGCCCTTGCTCTCGTCCTGGTGGCCCGCGAGAAACGCGATCTTGAGCCCGGCGATGGTCGTCACGCCCTGGCGGCCCAGCAGGAAGCAGTTGGGCAGCAGCTCCACCGGGGTCGACTCCTCCTCCTGTTTCTCCAGCGCGTCACGCAGCTTCTGCACCAGTGGCGCCTGCGTGGCGTCCGCGTCGGCCTCCCACTGCGCCAGCGCCTCGCTCGCCGGCAGCACGTACGTCGGCAGCGGCACGCTCTTGGCGCCTGAGACAAAGTCGCTCGGGAACGGGAGCGCGCGCCCGATGCAGAGCAGCGCGTCGTAGGGCGAGGCCGCATGGAGCTTCCGCGCGCGCTCCCACACGAGCGGCCACGCGCCGTCCACCTGCCCGCACAGCAGCAGCTTCACCATCTTCCAGAGACTGCCCCCATTATTGGCGTCGAACGGCTCGAGGGGCTACTATACGAGCTGAGACGCTGCCTCGCTCGAGTGGCCTGAACCCATCTGATCGAGGGTATCTGATACCGTAGCTCTTGGTCTGAGACGGAGAGTGGGGAAAGACGTTGGGAGAGACGTTGCGCGTCTGCCATCGTGGTGAGAGAGAGCTGGTGCCGCACAGAAGGAGCGTGTGCGTGTCCCCCGAGCAGGATGATTTTTGGAGCCCAAAGAGTGTCTCTCTGCCGCACGGACGTAGTATGATCATCCGACCGCGTGGGATCCGTCGGCTGGTCCGACGGATCGTGAGTGGTCTTCCGTGGTAGAAGAGCTGGGAGGCGCGGGCGGAAGATCGCCACGAGATCCCCATACCGTATGGCTCCGCTCGAGTGGTCTTGGCGGCCACATCCGCAGCACGGGAGACAAGCGCGCATTCCACAAGACTCGCAAGAGCACCCAAGCGGGTATTCGACGACGCATCAAATTCCCATCGCGGTTCTGCTACCACCATCATGAAGCTGCTCCGCGCAGTGGTGTTCGCGGCGCTCACCGTGCTGTTCGCGAGCGTCTTGATCCAAACCACCGACGCGCAGTGCGCGCGCGTGCGGAAGAACTGGAACGCGCTGACCGCTCAAGAGAAGACAACGTTTATCGGCGCGCTGCAGTCGGCAATGGACTCGGGCGCGTACACACGGTTCATCGAGATGCACACGGAGATGATGTCCGAGATGGAGGCCCACCAGCAGTGTATGTTCGTGTACTGGCATCGAATGTTCCTGCTCGTCTTCGAGAACATGTTACGCGGCCAAGGCGCGCAGTACGCGTGCGTGACCGTGCCGTACTGGGACTGGATCACCGACCAGAGTCGCTTCGTCGCCGGCCAGTGCCGCAGCGTGGGCGGCTGCTCCAGCGCGCTCACCGAGCTCGGCGGTGTCCCCGCTGGTATGCGGCGGTCGACAGTCAACGTGTACGGTTACGGTGTCTCCGGATTTTGCGTGGCCACGTCTCCGCTTGATCGCTTCTGTGAGAGCCCCGCGAGATGTACGCGGTGCGTCCCGCGTGGCAATTGGAACGGAGCTGTCCCGCCTGCCTCCTCATCGTACGCGTCCGTCATGAGCCAGATCTTCGGAGCCACCAGCATCGGCCAAATGTCGCCGCGACTTGAGCAGGGCGCTCACAACAACATCCACTCGAATCTCGACGGAATTATGGCCACGCTCCTGTCTCCCGCTGACCCGGTCTTCTGGACCCACCACGCCATGGTCGACTTGCTCCACGTGATTTTCCACAAGTGTCGCGTCGGCACCGCACGCCTCACGTTCGAGCAAAAGGCGAATCACCCGGTGGCGTGGGCGTCGTGCGGCCGTCGCAATGGCGGAGCGTTCAACCCGGCGGATACCATCACGATGCGATCCGGCGGTGGTTCGACGGGCCGTGCCGTGGTCCCAGGTTCCCAGGACCCACTACTCGCCCCCTTTTTTCAGGGCGTGCCCAATCGTTTCGCTGACCTCATGGACGCGCGCGATTTGGGATACACCTACGAACTCTCGGGTTTGACGGCATCGATGTATGACCAGTGTGACGGCACCACAGCGGGAGATGCTACCCCTCGGCCACCGCCAGCACCCGCCCCGGTGCCTCAACCAGCTCCAGTTCCTCCTGTGGTTCGACCTGTTCCCGTCCCACCGGTGGTTCAACCCGTTCCCGCCCCACCGGTGGCTCGACCGGTTCCCATTATTGTGCGGCCATCGACGCAGCGATGGACGTTCCGGTGGCCATTCGGCTTTGGCCGGTCTCTGCGGAGTGCTGCGGACGTGGCTCCCGACGCTAACACTAGCATCCCTCCGCCCAACGGGAAGGTCCGGGCACCGGATTCGGAAGGCGTGCCGTTAGTATTCACGAATCCAGCGAAGCAGGTGGCGATGCCGCCGCTGACAGGAGCTCCGCCCGTCCAAACGACGACCGACGCAGTGATTATCAAGGATACGGTTCTGGATCTGGCCGTTCAAAAAGTGCGCGACTGGCACGCCGCCATGGTCACGGCCGCGGGTGGGCCGTCGCAGAAGGCGCTCGACACAGTGGAACGCATGGCGTGCGCGTTCCAGGACGAGTGTCTGGGCGGCGTCAAGGACTTTTCGCCCGAATTTAAGAAGACGTGGGGCGCTGGCACGGCGCGCTGCAAGGCTATCGTGGACGATCTGAGGGCAGGTACGACCAGCATCTGCGTGGCCGACTGGAAGCAGCAGATGACCGAGCGCTTTGGCTGTCCGATCCCGACGTCGAGTGGCGCCAGCGGCAGCAGCAGCAACTCGCCGGTGCAAAAAGCCGTATAATGTGTGGGATGAGTCCATGTGTGTCTCGTGATGGTATGGTAGACGGACTGTGTGGTACAGGAGTTAATCCAAATAGAGTAACGTCAAACGCATACCGTACGGGTCATCGCATTCCATTCCACTCATTCGATCTTCATCATGAAGTTGGGGTCCCGCCGGTACTTGTTCTCGAAGCGCTCCATCCAGCGGTCCAGCAGGTTCGTCGGGATCGTCATGTACGCGTTAGTGTTGCTCGTGGAGAACGACGTCATGTAGTTAAATAGGTCCTGCGCGATCTTGAGCGCGAATGCCTTGCGCTCGACCAGCCCGCTGGCCTCGATGCCCAGGTTCTTGACGTTGTCGAGCGGCTCGATCGAGATGCCGAGCTGCAGCACCGGCTGGCCGGCCACGTCCGGGTGCGTCGGCCAGCCCGTGCGGAAGATCGCGCTGGGCTTCTCGGCGAAGACCGTGCCCACGAGCTGCCAGTTCTGCAGCGCCGGCACCGCGAAGTAGAGCACGGCGCCGTAGCCGGCCGGCACGGGCGAGCTCGGCAGCAGGAAGAACGTGAGGTCGGTCACCTGGATCGGGTCGCCGATCTCGGTGACGTACCGCCCCGGGCCGATCTCTCTGTCACATCACACAAGTCACACAAGTGCTGTTAGCCGCCGAGCGGAGAGCGAAGGAGAACGCGGCGGCGGCGGAGACGCACTGGAAGTCGGTCTGCACGGGCCGCCCGGCGACCACGAGCCCGAACTGCGCGAAGCTCATTGCGTCTGTGTCTGTTGATTCGGAAACTGGCCGAAATGAGCTCCTGGCGGGGTTTGGACGAACAGCTCACTTATAAACTATCAAAGGTTCTCATGTGATCTAGCTGACGTTCCGGAACGTTCTGGAACAGCCGGTTGGGCGTAAAGAAGAGCGCCGGTCACGGCAAATATAAGTTCCCGAAGGTTTTGGGTGGTGCGTAAACAGCAATTATTGGTCGATCCAGTTCGCATTGTAGCACAATTTATTGTCTACAGAACTGGACAAACGCCCAGCGCCCTCGGCGTTGGCGTGTCGATGGATCTGCGTTGCGGAATGCTGTGTGTTGTAGCTTATAGTAAGTAGTAGTAGTGTACAGGCAGGCTGCTCTAAACGCGGTCGTGGACTCGTCGCACGTCGATTTGCACCTCCGACGGCCGGCTGCTCGTGCTGGCCGTGAGGGTTGCGCTGGGCCGCGACTCCGGGGCAACGTACGCGCCGCCACCGTTCGCCGAGTTCGTGGTCGCCGCTGTCGCCATCGGTCGCGCGGCTCCGTGTGCCAGCGGCGGTGTGCCCGGGTCGCACTGAGGCGTGAGCAAGTTCCGGCCGAGCTGGTTGGACTGCTGCCGCGAGAGCCGCAGTCGCGCCTCGCGACGGAAACGGCGCCGCTGGAAGAACACGTACACGATCACGCAGAGCGAGATCACGATGAGCGCGGCCGAGCCCACGACGAGATACATCCACCAGATCCAGAAGAAGCACGGCTTGCTGGAGAACGGCAAGTACGAGCTGAGCAGGCTCTTCTTGCGGTCCGTAGAGGAGACGCAGTCGCAGATCGAGTCTGCCGAGCCCTGGAGCTTCTCAACCGTGATGGTCTTAGTTGACGTCACGCCATTCGGACACGACTTTGCCACGCCCAGCCCGAGGCGCTGGGTTTCGCGGTCATGAGCCGTGAAGAGTCCGTCCATGAACACGTCGCCAAGCAGCGTTTGCTCCCCTTCGGAGATACCAAAAACGCGGCACCTCTGGACGCCAAAGTTCGTGTACAGCATGAGCGGGCGCCAAATGTACTCGGGCGGGATTGTGACGCTTATCTGCTGGTCACTGTGGCCATCGAGCGCGAGCGAGATCGTGAGAGACGGCATATCGAAGATGGTCGCGTTCGGGTTCGTCGGATCGCACACGCTGCCGCAGCACGGCACCGAGTCGCTGAAGAATGAGTCGCCCAGACCCGGAACAATCTTCTGGACCTTGGTGCGCAGGCTCTCGACAATCTTCGCGTACACAGCCGACGGGAACGCCATGTTGCTCGTGCCCGAGTCGATGATCGTGCGCGGCGAGTTGATGTCCTTGCAGCCCACGTCGAGCACGTCGTCGCCCACCTTGATGGCCGTCGTGAGCACGTTGTACCAGCGCTCCTGCACGAGCGGCGTGTACACAAGCTCGT
Organism: Pythium rhizo-oryzae; assembly: GCA_027475725.1. Lineage (NCBI taxonomy): Eukaryota > Oomycota > Peronosporomycetes > Pythiales > Pythiaceae > Pythium > Pythium rhizo-oryzae. The sequence continues at coordinate 6,839 of JAMFLL010000563.1, read as the reverse complement.
CCTTGTAGTACACCTCGCCGTTGGCGCCGGTCGTGCCGCCCAGCAGCAGCTCGCCCGAGTACAGGGAGTCCGTGTACGACACGTCCTTGATCAGCAGCGACTGGAGCGAGCCACAGAGCAGCGTGCTGAACACGTTCGGGAGTCCTTTGGCCGCCTGGATCGTCTCAAAGTACGGCGTCGGCGGGTTCGTCGTCGGGGACGCGATGCTTGGGTACGCCAGGCCAATGATGCCGTCATACCCGGACTGGATAAAGTTGGACTGCTGCTGGATCTCCGTGAATGGCACGTCCGTGACGACGCCGATCTCCGAGGACGAGAGCGTATCGCGCACGAGCGCGCCGCTCCACGAGCCGGTGACGTAGCTCACGCTGATCTGCTGGCCCTGGTCCGCGCAGGTGGACGACGCCGCGCACGAGTAGAGCGACGTGCTGGTCGCGGAGCAGCAGTCGGCCGTGACCACGGCCGTGTTGGACGAGCCCGTGTCGATGAGCAGGTTGAACTGCGTGCTCGACTGGCTCGTGTACAGCGGAGAGCCCACTGTGACCTCCACGTAGTACGCTGCGTTTCGGCAACGCGACGGTTAGCACACACGGATAACGAGCGAGAGAGCAGAATGAATGAACCTAACGCACCGAGTCCCGTCGGCAGCCCGTAGAGCTTCTGCTGCACGACGCTGGCGCTTGCGCGCGCGGCGCCCAGCGCGGCCCACGCGGTCGCCAGCATCCCAAGCGTCGTCTTGGCGCCGCTGGCGGTGTGCGCCCGCGGCCTTCGGCGGCGACCCGTCGCGCCGGCACAGGGGGCTCCCAGCGTCATCGCGAGGGAGAAGGGGGAAATTTAGGAGTGCGGACGTCGTGTAGCGAGCGGCCTTCAAGAACTCCCGGCGCTTGCCGTGGTCGAGGTGGTCGCGCGGTTGTCCGCCTTGTCAACTGCCGCCGCCTTCCGCCACTGCCACGGCGAGCCGGGCCGCTGTCCTCCGCTTCGCATGCCGAAGCGGTGCAGCCGGTGCGAGGAGGGAAACTGAACACCTCTATAAATAGGATTGAAAACACAATATAATGTATCGTATTATACGTTCATTCATATAGAAGGCTATATATACCTGCGATAATAAATAACATGCCGCCTGAGCTGCTGGACACGCTGTCGCAACGTGATCAGCCGTCTCAGGCCCCCGTGTCACACTGGGCTTTTTTCGACCGTGTGACTCGGGTGCTGATCACGAGAGGCAACTCACTGCGCCCGGCCTGTTCAATTGGTTCAGTGAGGTGGGGGGGGCGCTGACTCCTGCTCTCTACTCTGGCGATCAGCGCCGCCGCTCGGCTCTATCATCCCCCGATCGGAACTGAAGAGACCATGCCGTCGTCGGCGTCGTCGGCGCTCGAATGTCCTGCGCGCCGCCAGTGTCGTCGTCGTCCATCGGCGCCACTGACCGCTTGCTGTTGCGGCTGGACTTGCCCTCTCGCTTCTGACGGCGCGGCGGCTTGGAGAAATCCAGTGTCCAGCTCTTTGGCTTGGGCTTTACCGCGGGCTTCACCTTGGCGTCTGTCGTGGCGTGAGGCGCCCGCGATTGGAAGAAGCGGTGGAGGTTCTGTCGCAGCTCGTGCTGATGGCGCTGCATGTCGAGCAGCACGCGGTTCTTCTTGGGCTTGCGCCTTTTCGGGTCGTCCTCATTCTCGTCCGGAGACGGAAGCGGCTGGCTCAGCTCAGCGTCGAGTTGGTCGAGCTCGAGGTCCGTCATCTCGAGCGCGTTTGGGTATGGATCGCGAAAGCACGAAAGGAAGAGCTGCTTGTAGCTGTAGCGCACGCGAGCGAGCAAATACCACACGACTTTGGCGGCATACAGCAGCAGCATGAGGTACAGCACGAACACGACGACGTTGGCAGCGGTGCTCAGGTCTTGGTCACACGTTTTCGCCGACGACGCGAAAGCCCAGCGCTGACCCACCAGTAGCCAGCCGACGTAGCCCGCCGTCGCGGTGAGCATCAGTACGGTGACCACGTTCTTGAGTCGGAGATGCAGGTAAAACCACTGTCTCACTAGCACGGGGAGGCATGCTGCGAAAGGGGCTAGCAAGCCCAAGATCATTAGGAAGCCGGCAAGCGGCTTCTCACACTCGCGAGAGAGATAGACGCATCCGAGCACAAACGAGACGATGGCCATATTTGCCGTCACGAGACTAAACGCGTTGTCCACGTAGTGAGCGGACCGCTGCGTGTGCAAGTCCAGCACTTCGTCCTCGCGCTGGGCCTGCAGCTCCTGGGCCAAAAGCCGACGCCGCTCGAACGCCGTCATCCCGCGTCCGTGCGGGCCATCGTTCGACGTCACTTCATTCTCACTCGCGACCGAGCTCTCCTGCTCTCCCACCACGTGCATCGTTCACGTCTGCCCAGCAGAACTGGATGCGGGCACAGACAAGCACGCACGCCCCCACACAGCGCACAGGAATAGCAACGTGCCTCCATGTACACCTGCTCCCCCACGGATGGCTTCATTCGTACTTAATCGAAGAATCCAAGAGCTCCTAACTCTGCTAAAACCGATACCTGGAAAGTACGCGTTTCGCCCCCACTAAGTGCGCTTTGCTCCGGGTGGAAGGCGCCCCATTTTCCCCTTGGGACCAAAACGCCACCACCCACGCGGCGGTCGGGATCGCTCGCTCGCTCTCTCTCCCCGTCCCCGTCGGCCCCCCACGCGCCACGATGATGAAGAAGTCGGGCGTGAAGAACCGCGCGCCGGCGCCGATCCAGATCACGGCCGAGCAGATCCTGCAGGAGGCGCAGGACCGCAAGGAAGATGTGCTCAAGCCCACGCGGCGCCGCATCGCCGACGCCGAGGAGCTCGCGGACTACCGCATGAACAAGCGCAAGGGCTTTGAGGACGAGCTGCGCCACCAGCGCCACCACATGGGCACCTGGATGAAGTACGCGACCTGGGAGGAGAGCCAGCACGAGTTCAAGCGCGCGCGCTCGGTCTTCGAGCGCGCCATCGACGTGGACTACAAGACCCCGACGGTCTGGCTCAAGTACGCCGAGATGGAGATGCGCCACAAGTTTGTCAACCACGCGCGCAACGTGTGGGACCGCGCGGTTACACTCCTACCGCGCGTGGCGCAGTTCTGGTACAAGTATGCGTTCATGGAGGAGATGCTGGGCAACCTCAACGGCGCGCGCCGCGTGTTCGAGCGCTGGATGGAGTGGCAGCCGGACGACCAGGCCTGGTACTCCTACATCAAGCTCGAGCTGCGCGCAAAGGAGGTCGAGCGAGCGCGCCAGCTCTACGAGCGGTACGTTGCCAGCCACCCGGTGGAGAAGGCGTACATGAAGTTTGCCAAGTGGGAGGAGAAGGACCAGCACCAGCTAGTGCTCGCGCGCCAGATCTACGAGCGCGCCATGGTCGAGCTCCGTGACGACGAAAAGACCGAGCTGCTGTACACGGCGTTTGCATCTTTTGAAGAGCGATGCCACGAGATCGAGCGCGCGCGCGCCATCTACACGTACGCGCTGGATCGGTTACCCAAGGAAGAAGCGCCGCAGCTCTACAACGCATTCATCACGTTCGAGAAGAAGCACGGCGACAAGAAGCGCATTGAAGACGTGGTGATCGCCAAGCGTCGCGTCGTGTACGAGCAGCAGATCGCGGCCAACGCGCTGGACTACGACTCGTGGCTCGAGTACATCAAGCTGGAAGAGAACGAGGCCGTTGCGACCCAGCACTTCGGACTTGTACGTGACGTGTACGAGCGGGCGATTGCGAATGTGCCGCCTATTGAGGAGAAGCAGTACTGGCGACGATACATCTACCTCTGGATCAAGTATGCTCTCTTCGAAGAGCTCATCGTCGCTGACGAGTCGCCGGACCGCGTACGCAACGTATACAAGACGTGCCTATCGATCGTGCCGCACAAGAAGTTCACGTTTGCGAAGATCTGGGTGCTCTTTGCCAAGTTTTTGATCCGCCAGCGTGACGTGCAGGCCGCTCGGCTCACACTCGGCGAGAGTATCGGCAAGTGTCCCAAGAAGAAGCTGTTCCGTAGCTACATTGAGCTCGAGCTAATGATGGGCGAGATTGATCGGTGCCGGAAGATCTACGCGCAGTTTCTGGCCTATGATGCACAGAACTGCGAGACGTGGCAAAAGTACGCGCAGCTGGAGCGTCAGGTCGGCGAAGTAGAGCGTGCGCGCGCGATCTACGAGCTGGCCGTGAAACAGCCCGTGCTAGACATGCCCGAGATGATCTGGAAGGCGTACATTGACTTTGAGATTGAGAACGAGGAGTGGGAGAACACGCGGCTGCTGTACGAGCGCCTGCTGGAGCGCACCAAGCACGTCAAAGTGTGGATCAGCTTTGCGCAGTTCGAGGCGAAGCAGGACCGTGAGGCCGCGCGCGAGGTGCTGGACCGTGCGCTGCGGTACCTGAAGGAGCAGGTCGCAGAGGAGAAGAAAGAGGAGCGCGTGCTGTGCCTCGAGACGTGGCTTGCGATGGAGCAGGAGTGGGAGAACGACGCTCAGGTTAAGAAGATCAAGGACATGATGCCGCGAAAGGTCACAAAGCAGCGCATGGCGTACGCCGAGGACGGGGTGCGTGGCATTGGCATGCGTGTTTGTGGTGTGCAACGGTGGGCCCGTGAGACTGACGTGGTTTGGTTTGTTCACAGACGGAACTGGGAATGGAGGAATACACGGACTACATCTTCCCGGACGACGAGAAGGCGCAGTCGCACCTCAAGCTGCTCCAGGCCGCGCAGCTCTGGAAGAAGAAGAAGCGCCTGCGCGAGGACGGCGAGGACGCGGCCGAGAGCGACGCCACCGCCGAGGAAAGCTCCTAGATGCTTGGTCTGGGTTTATCAAATCGAATATTCGCTCATATACGATCGCGTGTCAACGTTCCATTTCTGATCCTATATCCTACAGTCTCTAGTCAAAGTGTCACAGTTGAGAACCTCTATACACGTATATCGGAGACCGTCATGGTCTCCTGTCCTACGCGCCACACACGAAAGATCCCCATTTTCGTTTCAGCCATCATCCCGCGAACCACCATGGCGCCGCTGTGGATCGCGCGCGCTGCGCTGCGCCGCGTGCCGCGCGTTACCGCCGCCTCGTCTGTGCGCTTCCGCGCGCGCAGCACGCTGCGCTACAACGTGGCCGACGAGCGCCTGGGCATCGGCTACCTGCCGCTCGAGCCCGAGGAGCTCGAGGCCGAGCAGGAGCTCGTGAGCGTGCTGCCCGACTTCCAGCAGGCCATGGACGTGCTCCACGGCGACAGCGACAAGTTTAAGCAGCTGCCGAATGCGAAGAAGGCGGCGCTCGCGCTGCCCTCGCTCGAGCGCACGGTCGAGATCTGCCGCTCGGCCATGGGCTTCAAGAGCGTGTACCTGCTCGCGGCGCTGCGCCACTTGTTCCTCACGCAGTTCGCCGCCGGCCAGCACACCACGGCGACCAAGACCATGCTCGAGCGCGGCGAGGTCATGGACTGGCCACTGCCCGAGCAGGAGCGCGTGCTGCGGCTCTTCCTGCGCCAGGGCCAGCCGGCGCGTGGGCTCGAGTGGTGCCAGAAGGAGATGTTCACGGCGCTGTTCCCCAAGGACGCGACCGTGCCGATCAAGTGGACCATGTACGAGCTCATCGCCAAGACGCTCCAGGACGGAACGAGCGAGCTCCACGTGCGCGACCCGATGTTTGCGCGCGCCGTCGAGGTGCTCCGCGAGAAGAAAGACGTGGCCGCCCACGAGCACACGGACGACTCGCTGCTGAGCCACGAGATCCCGCACCTGCTCTCGCAGTACGGCGCGCTGAGCCTGGTCGCGAGCGACGCGCTAGTCCAGAACGTGAACGAGTTGAGCGAGCAGCAGCGCGCGAGTCTGACGCAGGCCGAGACGCTCTGGCGCGAGGCGCTGGAGTGGGTCGAGCGCATCAAGACGCACCACCCGACTGTGGAGGAAGACGAGCTCGCGACGGGCGTCGACGCGCCCTTCGAGGCCTGGATTCAGACCAACTTGGGTGAACTACTTCTGCGCATGAACCGCACGGATGAGGCCATGGAGGTGCTGGGCAAGGCGCTCCAAACGCAGCAGAACGCCAAGGGCAGCAACGCTCTCGCGCTTAGCCGCGTGTTGGGGAAGATCGCGCGCGGCTGCCACGTGAACGGCCAGGCGGTATCGAGCGAGGGCCTCTACACGTCGGTGCTGGACGCATTCGAGAAGGAGCCGCACCTGTCGCTCACGGACCAGGTCGAGTACGCGATTTCGCTGCGCGGGTACGGCGCGCTGCTGAAAGACTGGGACAAGCGCGAGAAAGACTCACAGCTCAAGTTCGCCAAGGCCGAGGAAGTTGAACGCGCGGTCGCTGCGCAGTGTGCGCAGCACCAGAGCGCGGCGGCGCTGCACCCTGTGTTTTACCTGCCGCTTTGAGGTCCGGAAGAGCCAACGAACATGCTCGTGGATGAAAAATGTGAAAGATGCTTTGATATTTGTGGAGTTGTAAGCATCTGAAAGGCTAAGTGATCAGCGAAACGTGCCTTAACGTTAGCTACGCATCCACCGAGGACATGCGGCTGTAGTAATGTCCTGGGTTTTGAGGTGTCCGAGGTGTTCTCTCTCTATGTGAGGTTCAAGCCATCGGAGGAACTAATAATAAAGCGCTGACCAAGATCCGTGAGAAGCAATGTTGGGCTATCGTCAAGGCTCGCGACTTGCAGCCGAAGAGGACGAAGGATTCGAGGGGGATCGCCGATTTTTTTTTCGGCAACCCTACAGTCCATACTACGAGTCCACAACAAGGCCTTTATGGTGTCCATAACGTGCCCTTACCAAATGTAAACTACAAATCGATCAGATGCA
>JAMFLL010000562.1:0-32345 GCA_027475725.1 Pythium rhizo-oryzae | reverse complement strand
TCCCTCCCAGAAATACAGTTTCCATTTTGCCCTCAACCGCACGCACCCCGTGCGATTGTTCCTTCCTCAGGCGTACAGTGTACGTGAGGTGACCTGTCTGCTTCTGTGGAACCCACAGAAGCAGTTCCGTCACACTAGAGGGTATAGTGGCAGACGGTAAGATGCTCCCCGGTGACGGGAGTCCCCCTGTTCCTCGACGGATCTCAGCACTGCCGGTGGAGCAAGCAGACACTCTCTTCACAAAGTGCTATAGCATCCTTTTGGGTCGTCTATACAGCACCACGTACGCGAGACATGTCGAAGAGCTCTCGTACGGAACCGCATACAACAAGTTGTGCCAGTATTGGAAGCGCTGAGGATCCTTCGTCCGTCCCACAATGCATGTCAGCCTCTCCCACATGTCGCAGGTCCAATTTTTATCCAATGAATATCCACAATCACAGCATGATCTGATCCCACCACACACGCCACCATTATATACATCCCGCACTCAACCTATTCGTTTTGGCTTTGTTCATGAGGGGAAACTTCGTCAATTCGTTCTTGGACGGTGGCGTTTACTGACAGAAGTATCAATGTGTGTAAATATGTACTTCTTTAGCACCAGCATTAGTACACCTAACCCCAACTCAGGGTTGAAAAGGCGCAGCCAGATGCACAAATTTCGGCTTTCTCGCAGATAGTAATTTGGGCTGATTCGTCTCTACTAACAAATACTGAAACTGTACGTGTTGGACATGGCTGCCAAGGCACCCATGGCTCCACTGCTGTACCCACCGGTTCCCTGGGACACACCTGTTCACCCAGTCACAGGCCCGTATTTTGGGTTCCCTTCCCCCCCGCTTCACACCAGCAGGTGGGCGCCGCCTGAGTTGAGTGTGTGTGATCTTCGTTCTCGCCCACGCCAGCGACCGCCCACTTCGCCAAGAACACAGAAGGCGAGGAAGCCCTCGAGTCCAAGTCCGTCCGCGGTCACCCACCACCGGCGCCGACAGCAAGGGCAACCCGTTTCGTCCATTCGCACTCTTTCCCCACCCGCGCGCGTGGACCCGGCCGCCGCGAGCGAGAGGGAACCATGGCGGGCCGCCCCGTGCAGCTCACCAACAACACGCGCGTGAGCCGCCGCACGGCGCTCACCAACTACTTCGACTATGACGACGAGCGCCTCATGATCGAGCAGCTCGACTCGTTCCCCGTCGGCGCCGAGGCTGCCACGCAGACCAACGCGCCACCGACGCCGCGCCCGCGCGGCGTGTTCGAGCTGCTCCAGGCCAAGTTCGGCTTCCAGCGCGCGAGCGTCGCCAACCAGAAGGAGAACTTTGCGTGTTGGATTGCCAACTACCAGCTGCGCGTCGAGACCGCCGGCGGCGGCGACGTGTACAGCGCGCTCTGGCGCGTCCACCAGAAGTTCCTCAAGAACTACCTTAAGTGGTGCAAGTTCCTGCGCACCAAACCCCACGTGGCGCCTGAGGGCGCGCCCAGCCACTTGATCGAGAAGGAGATCGCGCTCTTCCTCTGCGTCTGGGGCGAGGCCGCGAACGTGCGCTTCATGCCCGAGTGTGTCTGCTTCTTGTACCACTCGCTGGCGGACAAGCTCAATGACGTCGAGACGCTGCCCGACGTCCACGAAGGATACTACCTGCAGGAGATCGTGCGCCCTATCTACGAGGTCGCCGCCAAGATGCGCACGGCGGCGAGCGCCGACCCAAACAAGACGGTAGACCATCAGGACATCACCAACTACGACGATTTGAACGAGTTCTTCTGGACGCCGACGTGCCTGGACTATGATGCACTCAATGTCGCCGACGCGCTGCGAGTACAGGACCCCAAGACCTTCAAGGAGAAGCGCAGTATCTTCAACCCGGTGTTGGCTTTCTTCCGCGTCTGGTTCTTCCTGGTTGTGGTGTTCCACCTGCTGGTGATCTTCTCGTACGTTGGCTACTACACCAAGGATGACGGCGCGAAGGGATGGTCCTACTACGCCAACTGGTTCGACGACTCCCACAAGGACCTTCGCAACCACACCGCGCTCTCTCTCTTCTTGACCATCTCGGTGCTCTTCAGCTTCAAGGTCATCTTGCAGATCTGGCTGTACGGCCTTCGACTCTTCAAGGACAAATGGCTCACGATCGGCGTGTTCTGCCGTCTGTTCTGGCATTCGTTTTTCTTCGCGATCTTCCTGTTGGTGAATGTATCGCCTAGCGAGCCATTTTTCATCAACGTTGGTATGGGCCAGGGAAGTGATGGCAGCCACGCCACATACCTGTCCATGGGCGGATACTTGGCGATTCTGTACTCGATCCCGATTGTGCTTGCGTCGATGGTGCGCATGTGTTGCGCCCAAGGTATCTGGAGTATTCGCTTCTTGAATAGCCTCGACGGCACGAGACGACAGTACATCGGGCGTACTATGGGCCAACCGTGGAAGTGGTTCCTTCTTTACGGAGCGTCGTGGACAGTCATTTTTGGATTGAAGTTCCTTTTCGCGTTGGAGCTCATGGTTCGACCGCTCATGGGGCCAACGATTGAAGTGTATGCCGCTGGTCGATCGTCACCGAACGGCGTGGTCGAGTCGAAGCACAATATCTTGTTCATTTCGGCGTTGTGGGCACCAGTTTTCGTCGTGTACCTCTACGACACCCAGATTTGGTTCATTTTGTACCAGTCAATCATCGGTCTCATCGTTGGTCTGCGTCAGAACATGGGCCACTACTCCACGATGGAAACAATGAAGACAGCACTCTACTCCGGGCCGCAACAGTTTGACAAGAGCGTGGCTTCACTTCGTGCTCAGGAGCAGCGCGTGGACGCCCAAGCTGATTCTGAGAAGGCTCGAGAAGAGAGTGTGCGCCTCCGATTCGGCATCATTTGGAACGAAATCATCAGCAGTTTCCGACTGAATGATCTCTTGGATGACCGTGAGACAGTGATTCTTCAGTACCGGATCTTAGATTCTGGACGGAAGGTGGAGAACCCAATCTTTCTTTTCGCTGGAATGCTGAGCAAGGCCGTGGAGTTGGCATCGAAGGCACGCTCGAACTCGTGGTCTACGTCGGATCTGATGGAGCGCTTGGCGAAGGCAAATGTTCTCGACGGGACTAGAGACGCGGCTCTCTTGGCATCAGAGGTGTTCCATTTGTTGCTCGGCATTTCCGATGAGGATGGACCGATCAGCGTGCTCGAGCAAATCTACAGCACGTCCGACATCGTCAATATGCTCGACTTGGAGCATCTCCCGACTCTTGTTGACGAATTCGTTGATTTGCTGTCTGCGATTCTCGACATGCCTGATGATCTGTCGGCTGTCGACCGTGATGAACCTGAGTTCCAAGAGGCGCGGATTGCTTTTCATGATCAAACTCGTCTTGTAGTTGACAAGGTCATCCTTGTCTTCCGTACGCTCGAGCAAATGCTGGGTAACAACAACGAGATGAAGGAGAAGCTGAAGCGGTGTAAGTTCACGAAGCTCTCAACGTCGCTCACTTACCAGAAGAAGCAATTGCTGTCGTTGTATCAGGCTGATGCAACCGCGGAGGCAAACGTTCTGAAGTCCTCCTCAAGTCTCGGTAGCAGTAGGAGTCGGAGCGAATCGTTCGCCACTGCTGCGTCGTCCAACTTCTCACGTGAGGACTTCGTGTCCAGCTGCACGCGCTTGTTCTTTCTACTCCGTCTGGATGTCGCGCACTCGTACCCGCGTTGCCAAGATGCTCAGCGTCGACTCACTTTCTTCTTGCACACCCTCAACATGGAGATGCCGAAGGTTGCATCAGTCGAGTCAATGCCGTCGTTCTCAGTCATGACTCCTTACTACAGTGAAACTGTGTTGTTTACTTTGGACGAGTTGAAGAATCCCGTGCATTCAAACCCATTGTTTGAGCGCATCGATGGCAAGAACCGTGACAAGGGTCGCGATGATCTGACGATCATGGGCTACCTCATCACGTTCCACGCCGAAGAGTGGTGCAACTTCCTGGAGCGTATGGGCGTCTCAACCGTGGAGGAGGCAGTCAAGCACTTCCCCACACAGGTGCGCTTGTGGGCGTCGCTTCGTGGTCAAACGCTGGCGCGGACTGTGTACGGTATGATGATGTACGAAGACGCTCTGAGACTCCTCCGCTGGCTGGAGCTGTGGAACAAGCCAGACATGGGAGAGGCCGAGAAGGTCAGCGAGATGAATTACATCTCTGCGCTCAAATTCTCATACATTACTGGCTGCCAGATCTACTCACAGCAGCTCGAAAAGGGTGACCATCGTGCGAACGACATTGACTACCTCATGAAGCGGTTCCCGAGCTGGCGTGTAAGCTTCGTCGACGCTGTGAAGGACGATGGCGGGACCGTGGTGAGGTATGACTGCGTGCTAGTGAAGGCTGAGGGCGACGAGATTGTGGAAGTGTACCGTTACGAGTTGCCAGGCAACCCCATTCTTGGCGAAGGCAAGCCTGAAAACCAGAACGTTGCGCTCCCCTTCACGCGTGGTGAATACCTGCAAACGATCGACATGAACCAAGAGCACTACTTCGAGGAAACGCTGAAGATGCCGAACTTCCTCGCGACGGCTGCTACGTCGGAGGAAGATGTGACGATCATCGGTATGAAGGAGCACGTCTTCACCGGTCGTGCATCGTCTATTTCCCGCTTCATGACTCTTCAAGAGCTGGTGTTCGTGACGTTGACTCAACGTGTACTTGCTGAGCCGTTGCGAAGCCGAATGCACTATGGCCACCCGGATGTTTTTGAGAAGTCGTTTGTGATGACTAATGGCGGTGTGTCGAAAGCGAGCAAGGGGATCAACTTGTCTGAAGACGTCTTCAGCGGCTACAATGTTACCCTGCGAGGTGGTCTTGTCACCCACGTGGAGTTTATGCAGTGTGGTAAGGGACGAGATGTGACGTTGAACCAGATCAACGCATTTGAGGCGAAGCTGTCGAATGGTTGCGCCGAGTCATGCCTCAGTCGGGAGGGCCATCGCATGTCCAACAGTCTCGACTTTTTCCGACTGAACTCGATGTACTACGGCCACTTCGGCTTTTACATCTGTAATGCGCTCACAGTTCTGTGCGTCTACATTTACGCGTACTCCAAGTTGTACGTAGCGACGCACAACGACGTGATTGAGACGGCAGCGACCAGTACGAAGGAGCTCCAGTCGCTGGCCACCGTCATGGGCACGCAGTACATTCTCCAGTTTGGTATGCTCACAACGCTTCCACTGATGGCGACTCTGGTCGTTGAGTTTGGTTGGAAGCAGGCGGCGTTCCAGGTTCTCGAACTCGTGTCGGCGCTCGGCATTGTATTCTACGTGTTTCTCACGGGTACGAAAGCCCACTATTACGACGTTGCGCTGATCCGTGGTGGGTCAAAGTATCGCGCCACGGGGCGTGGCTTTGCGATCACTCGTGATCCGATGGTGAACTTCTTCAAGGACTACGGCGTCTCGCATTTCCGCAAGGCTGTGGAGCTGATTGGTGTCATGATTCTCTACGGTGTCTTTGGTGACTTCGACATCGGGGTTGACGCGAAGGAAAAATTCTGTGAAACGTTTGACTGCGAAGGAAGCCCTGAGCTCATCCCGGCCAACATCACAATGCTGGACGCTTACGGTTCGACTCCGCAGAGCTATGGTGTTGCGTCGTTTGCGGTATTGCTCCTTGGTGCATGCTGGTTGATGGCTCCGTTTCTCTTCAACACTGATGGTCTCGTTCTTGAGAAGACAAAGATCGATGTCTCCAACTGGTTCGCTTGGATGATGCGCGTCAAGAGTGACGGTGAACTGATTGACGATGATTCATCCAGTGAAGGAACTCCGAAAGATTCGTGGCTCGAGTGGTACGCGGAAGATGTGAACTTGATGTCCAAGGTCGGACCAATGGGCCGCTTGACGTACTGTCTCCGAGAACTGCGCCACCCCATGGCTATGTACTTCGTCTTTGCAACGAACTTCAGCAACGGGCAATGGCCTTTCCTCGTTTTGTCTGTGCTTGCTGCGTGGGGCGCAATCTGGGTAGGCGGCTTTGTCGCGAACCAGACGTTGACGAAGAACCAAAAGCAAGTCGCGTTGACGCTCCGTGGTATTGCGTACATGGTTTGCGTCTTGGGTGGGATTACCTTCGTGCCCATGATTGTTGGAAAGGTGCTCGGTTGGTCGGCGCTCAAGGGCTTCACGCTGTCTGTCTCCATCTTTATCGGACTGAATGCAATCTGTCAGTATGCGCTGGCGCTTCATGGCGCGTTCGGTCTGCCTTTGGCTCTTTGGAGTCCCTTCGTTGAGCTCGGGTTCCTCTACGATATGCTCGTCGGCGTGTTCTTGGTGGTGCCGCTGGTCTTGCTCTCCTTCATGCCGTTCATGCGCATTCTCCAGACGCGTATGATGTTCAACGGTGGTTTCGCACGTGCTCTCTCCACGGGCTCGGAAGTCGCTGCGTCGATTTGCATCCTGATTGGTTTGATGGGCGGCTACATCTACGGTTTCATGAGCTGCTTCATCTTGAGCTTGGGCTACATCAACGAGCCCAAGTACAACTTCGTCAATCGATCGTTCCTATACTTCGTCTCAAAGGAGCTGAACAACGGGGGCGCAATCAATCTGGAGGCGTGGCTGAAAGCTGGACGACTGAAGGGTATCTGCTCTATCGTTGCTGTTGTCACAGTGATTACGAGCTTCTTCCTGGGTAAGGTTCTCGGTCGACGTGTAAGCATGGGCATTGGTGCAGGGTTGATCACTGCTGGTCTTGGCCTCAACTTCGTTGATGACGGGGTCACTGTCGTAGTCGCGTCGTGCTTCATCTCCTCAGGCTCTGTGTTCCTGTTTATGAACTACGCGCTGTACAGCTACGAGATTTGCACCAAGGGCTGGCGTGGAAAGGGCTTGACAATGTTCCTCATCGGTGGCACTGTCGGCTTCCTCGTGAACGCCGCTGTGCACAGCAAGCTGAACGACAAGACAATAAAAGCGGACTACGACAATGCTCCGACCAACAACTGGCGGACGCTGCCCATGGTGGCCGTACTACCAGTGATCATCGCGTTCTCCGTTGCGCTTCGGTTCATTCCCGAAAGCCCCGTGTGGTTCATGACGCGCGAAGACGCCACTCAGTGTCGTGCGATCTACGTGCGCCTACGCCGTCGGCAGGATGTCTCCTACGATATGAAGACGCTTGAACAGCAAATGCACGAGCCCAAGGGCAAGCGCAACATTCCTTTCCGTGTCACGCTCGTGTTCGTGCTGCAGGCGATGCTCGCACTGCTGCTTTCTGGTGGTATGCTCAAGCGTACGCTGCTCAAGAAGGAGCGCGCCGACACGACGGGCGTTAACTCCTCATCCTGGCTTGTATTTTTCGCTGGATGCACCGCTGGTGGATTGGCGTTCAGCGTGTTCCTTATTGATAACGTGCGACGCAAGACCATCCTCAAGGACTTCATGCCCTTCCTCGCGCTTATGTGCATCATCTGCGGCAGCGTCGACGCCGGATCGGGAAGCGACAAGGTCGTCGAAGGCTTCCTGTTCGTGATTTTCATCGGTACGGGGTTGAGCTTCCAGAGTGCGGCGTTGCTGACGTCCCTCGAGGTGTTTGGGGCTGCCAACCGGGCTCTTTTCTTCTCGCTCTCGCTGGTCGTGTTCCACATCGTGCAGGGACTCGTGTTCTACTTGGCGCCGTCGCTTGCGTTCTGCGTGCTCATCTTTGGCGGCTGCTGCCTCGGCCTCACTGTGCTCATGTTTGGCGTGTGCGCGAGCACAAAGGAGAAGGCGATCCAGCTCAAGAGTGAGAAGAAGCGCCAGCAGGAGGAGCTCGCCAACAGCCAGCTCAACGAGACCCGCCCGTCGTTGGTCGCCGCGACACTCCAGCGCCACCAGTCCATGCAGCAGACCCGCTTCGCGCAGATGGGCCAGCCCACGAACGCCTACTTTGGCCAGTCGCAGATCTCGAGCGCGCCGAGCAGTGGTGCCAGCGGCGGTGGTGGTGGCCCTACGCAGACCACGCTCGTGAGCTACAACAGCATGAGCGGCTCGGTCGTGGATCTGCTCGCGATGCAGCGCACGGGTCTGGGCAACATGTCCAACATCGCGCGCGGCGACTCGTTTAACAACGCTCCGTTGCGGCTCTCGAACCTGCAGCGCCGCGCGACAGGCAACGCTTCCGACTTTTACAGCCGCATGAGCAGCATCCAGTCGGAGGACCTGGACCTCGAGGAGGAGTTCGACATCCTGTTCTCGAACCCGGAGCAGCCGCGGTCCGTGTCGTTCCTCGAGTCGAGGACATTCCCGGACGCCGAGGTCCACGCTGAGACGCGCGGCAAGGGCCTGCGGCTGTGAGTCCGCAGCCGTGTGTCGCACACTTGTGCGCGTGGACACCGCCTGTAGCCATGTCTCGAACGGGGCTGTGTAGATGTCACTTGGCTCTTCCACATACCAATACATTTTCTATTTGATCTAGACTCTGAGGCGCATCCACCTGCCCTCCCTTCTCCGCTTCTAACGGTGGCGCCTCCCGCACGGAGCATTTCGCATCCCGAGATGGAAGATTGTCTCGCGGAGAAAGCTCAGTTTTCCAACGGTTCGTGGCCCACGAACCCCAACGCGAGAAGTGTTAGAAATGCGGCACACGGAGGAAAGCGTTGGAAATGCGCCAGCGTGTGCGTCTATCCTTTCCCAACGCCCATCATGCGTTTGCATCGCGACGGCTTCCTTTCCCTCATCAACCACCCCCCACCTCATCCGCGGAACCTCTCCTTCGCATCACTCAGTCGAGGACGAACCCTCTCGTTTCTGATATCTTTGCTGCTCGAAACGGTTTCCAACAAGTTGACAACCGAACCACGCTACACTTGGTTTCTGTACGGATAGTGTTTTATACAACGTGTCGTTGTGTTCAGAACATCCACTTGCGTGGCCGACGCACAAGAGAAGAGCCAGGCAGAAACCCGACGGCAGAGTCCACGCAGAAGCGCGCATGTGGATCGCCAGGGCAGCAGCTGTTGTCACCGGGTTGTGGGCTCTGTCTGGGTCCTGTTGTCGTTGGCGTTGGGGTCGCCCCCTCCCCTCTATCATAGAGGGGTCTATGGGGAAACCCAATCTGTAAAGAAAACCACAAGGCGCAGAGGCCGAGAGACGACAAAGCGGGGAGTCAGCGCCAACGCCAACGAACGCTCCCAACTCTGTGCGTTGGGCATTTATTGGATCGTCCCAACGTTGGTCACCCCCCCGATAGACGACCCCCAACAAGAGCAGCCATGAGCATGATGAGGCGGTGTCGCGTGGTCGCCTGGACGGCGCTGCTGGTGGCGTCGGCGCTGCTCGCCGGCGCGGACGCCGCGGACGCCGAGTGCTGCAGCTCGTGCATCGGCAAGACGGCCGAGAGCGTGTTCGACTACGACCCGATCGTGTACGACCAGTGCCGCCTCAAGCCCAGCGGCCCGCGCGTGTGCTGCTTCGAGTGCGGCACGTGGGGCGAGCCGACGTACGGCGAGTCGGTCGGCTACGCCTCGGACGGCACGACGCCGACGATCAAGACCGGCACGTGGGTCTCGCTTCAGTGGAGCGCTGCGACCAAGGTGACCTACATCACGCTCAAGGACGGCCAGAAGAAGACTGTCACGCCCACGCTCAACGACACGGCCGCGACGGTCACGGATGGCTACTACATGATCTGCGCGCGCAGCAAGGGCTCGATCATCTTCCGCGGCTGGGGCTCCGACTCGTGTCGCCAGGCGTCGCCCGAGAAGACGGTTCAGGTACGATTTGGACTCGTAACAGTGGAGTCGGTCATGCCCGCGATGATACTGACCAACAAGCGATTGGAATGGAAAATGGAAATGCGCAGGTGCTCGAAGGTGATGCTGGCGCGACGTGCGACGCCGCGGCTCCCACGGCCCCGACCGTGACGAAGCCAGGCAGCTCGAGCTCGTCCAAGAGCGAAGACCCGAACATCAAGAACTGTAACCTCAACCGCGCGAGTATCAAGGAAGTCGACGGAAAGGAGCAGTGCGTCTGCGTGAACGAGTGGTCCGGCGCGCCGGCGTGCGATCAGATGCCGACGTGGAAGTGGATCATTACCATTGGTGGCGGCATTGCTGCGCTGGTACGTGTTGATGCACGGCCTGTGCTGTTGAGTGGCGCTTCTCCTATCTCACTTTTTTTGGTTTGGTTTTGCTTTGTAGTTCTCCATCCTGATCTCTGTCCATGCGTTCCTGAAGAGCCGCAAGAAGAAGAATGAAGAGGAGGAAGAAGACATCCCGACGCCGGCGCCGGCCAAGGAGGACGTCGAGATCCTGCGCATCGGCGCCGACCGCCCGAGCGCCCATGCGCCGCAGCAGACCGCGTACAAGCGGGGCTACGACGACAACCACGGCGTCTACAAGATGAACGACCGAGAATTCAGCCTGTAAATGAGGATACCATCACCTCTAGATATAGGAAGCGAGACAGAGTCAGAGAGAGCAAGCGAAGAGCGACAAGAGCCCTCGGAATACGCGGCGCCATCGAAGCGAGGCGGCCGCAACAGTGTCGTGTGTATAACCCCTTCTTGCGTCGAGTATCATAACTAAGCTCAAAACCTTTTTTTTTGCGGACAAATGGACGTCTTGATTCGCAACATTCCACAATCCGCGTGCCAAAAACACCGTATCCTCTCCCAACGATTTACCGTAACTATGGCCCGTGCTCGTACTTAGTCGAGTTCAAGTGGCGCCAAAACCATTCCTCATCCGCTGAGCCGCGCAATCCGCCTCCCTCCGCCTCCCCCGATGGCCGCGAGCGCCCGCCCGGCGCGCCGCGCCAAACTCACGAATGTGGACTACGCCGTGCTAACGTCCGGCATGCAGATCCCCGAGTTCTCCAGTGAGGAGGAAGTGTCGGACGACGACCGCTGGGGCGCCGCCACGACCAGCAAACGCGCGCGCCGCTGTCCGAGCGGAGCTTCCGCTGGCGCGTCCAAGCGGCGTCGGCGCGCGACGCCCGCGTCCGCGGCTGACTCGGCGACCTCCAGCGGCTCCGACAGTCCAGATGTGTCCCCACGCAAGGCGGCGGCGCCGGCGCGGCGCCCCTCGGCCCCCGCTAAGTCCAAAAGCTGCTTCGTGTGCAAGAAGCCCAACGGGCGGAGTGCGTTCTCGCAGTGCGACATCTGCGCGCGGTGGTGGGTGGCGCTCTCACTTGCGAACGGTGGATTCTGTCGCAATGGCTAATGAGATCGATCTGATGGTGGCTTGACGCAGGTTCCACGATAGCTGCCGCCGCATCGACGACGTGCGGTCGGTGCTCGCCAATACGAGCTGCCACGAGGTACGCGTTTTGAACAGCTTGGGCGTCTAAGTTGGTCCACCCTCACCTAATGTTGTTGTCGTTGTGTCCGAGACAGTGTCTCAAGGAGTCGGTGGTCACAGCCAAGAGCGCGCTGCCGCGCCAGAAGCTGGATTCGATAACGGATTTGGTCGCGATCCTGAAGCGCGCGAAGAAAGTGCTCGTGGTCGCTGGTGCCGGCATCAGCGTGTCCTGCGGCATTCCGGACTTCCGCTCCAAGGACGGGATCTACGAGATGGTCAAGCACATGGACGTGGCCCTGCCCGAGCCCGAGTGTCTCTTCCACATTGACTACTTCCGGGAGGACCCGTCGCCATTTTTCCAGCTCGTACAGAACGTGTTTGGGCATTCACCGGCACCGTCGCCGACCCACGAGTTCCTCAAGCTGCTTCAGGACAAGGGTAAGCTCCTGCGCGTGTACTCGCAGAACATCGACGGACTCGAGACTGTGGCCGGCGTGACCAAGTACATCCCGTGCCACGGCAGCTTTGCGTGGTCTTCGTGCATGCGCTGCCGCGCGCGTGTCGAGACCCAATCGATCTTACCAGTCATACAGGCTGGGGTGATTCCGACGTGCTCGGCGCTCAACTGTCGTGGTGTGCTCAAGCCCGAGATCACGTTCTTCGGAGAGATATTATCGGACGACGTGAGCACGAGCATCACGAAGGACCGTCTGGAGGCGGACCTGCTGCTCGTAATGGGCACCTCCCTCAAAGTGTCGCCTGTGGCTGAGATCCCGAGTTTCGTGCCGCGTCACATCCCGCAGGTCGTGATCAACAAAACTCTGCTCAAGAAGAAGCGTCTCAAGACGGACAAAGACGAACCGGAGCCGTTTGACCTCCAACTTCTTGGTGACTGCGACACGATTGTGAAGCTGCTGTGTGAGGACGCCAAGTGGCAGCTGGGTAAGACCGACGAGAGCGAAGCAGTTTCCGGCGAGTCGTTATCGAAGAAGACAAAGAAGGCCAAGAAAGACCAGCCAAAGCTGATCCCTCACAAAGCACTCAAACGTGTTTGCGTGGGTAACTGCGAGTGTGCTGGTGTGGCTGACGGAGCTCTTTGGGCAAGCAAGACCATGTCTGGCGACGGCAACGTCGAGGAGGTAGAACCGCTGATCGACGTTGTGGTGTGGTAAGGGAGTCGTTTTCTCTTGCAGGCGATGTGGCTTGATGTAGTGCTCACTCAACTCTGAACAAATGTACTCTAGTGACGCATGCGCCGCAGCCGTGGATGACCAGACCCCTGGCAGCGTCTCATACACTTGTGTGTACGTACCCCATTGCGATTCGTTTGATTCGTTGATGAAATCCCTGTACGGATGATTCACGATGCCTCATTCGATATTTGTAGCGACTGTTTCGATTATGACCTGTGCGCAACGTGCTATCCGCACGTGAGCGAGAGACACTTTGACGGCGCCCACAGTTTCCAGAAGGTCCGCGCGACCAAGCCCAAGTGATCAGGAAGTGCCCTCGGCGGCGAAATTGCGAATACTCTTCTTACTTCTTATAATACATGGATGCGATTAAAAACAGAGCTCGCCTCGGTCTACTCCCCACTCATGCAGACGTGACGTTCTCCCATGTGTTGGGCTCGTAGAGACCGATCATAACGCCGTCAGGGGAGCGCAGCGCCGCCACCTGCCAATCCATTCACCATCCACACACAAAAAGGTCAACTCGCTTTCTCCATATCCATCGCCAAAGGCGCACCGTACCTTTCCATGCGCCGGGTACTTGATGGGTCCGTCCATGATAGCGCCCAGCATCAGCAGCCGCGGCACAGCCTCGCTCAAATCCTGGATGTCGAAGTTGAGAAACGGCGAGTACCCGGTGCTGCAGGCGGCCTCGCTCTGCGCGAGCTTCACACACAGCGGCACGCTCGAGCGCGTATCGAACTCCGCGAACGTGTCCGAGGACCGCAACAGCTTGAGCCCGAGCCCTTCCTGGTAGAACTGCGTCGAGCGCGCGAGGTCGCGGCTGAGCACGAGCACTTGGCGGAGCCGCATGTTGGTCCTGTGGCGCTGCAATCGCTAGTACGAAGAGCTCACTTGGTGCTGTCACTTATTTTCAACCAATCAAAAAGCCGATGATGTCTCTATCAGAAATGAGAGGGATGTACACATAGTGGATACGTTACGAACACCTAACAGCTACGATGAGATGGCTTCATGTTGCTTGTCTTACATAGCCAGCGCCGAGCCGAGCATGGCGACGGTCGCCACCACGGCGCCGGCGGTGCTCCACGAGGCCGCACCACTCGTCGTGGGCTTGGGCGTGGGCGACGGCTTGGCCGAACTCACCTCGGCTTGGGCGTCGGCCGAGCCGCTGGCGTCCATCTCGCCGCTGGACGCCTCGATGAGCTCCGGAGCGACCACGGTCGCCGCGGGCGTGGTGTCCTGGTCCTCCGAACCACTGGAGGTCGGCGCCTGGGTGGGCTGCTGGGTGGGAGCGACAGTCGTCGGAGCGGGCGTCGTGGTCGTGGGCGCCAGGGTGGTCGTCGTGGGCGTCGTGGCCGAGCTGCCGCCGGCCGGGCACGTGAGCGCGATCTCCTCCTTCTTGTAGGCGGTGTTACACTTCTGCTCGCCCTCGCAGTCGGGCAGGAGCGGCACACAGAGCATCCAGCAGGTCGAGCCGTCGAAGGTCTCGCCGTCGCACTCGCAGTTCTCCTCGCAGATCTTCTTGTCGGCGTCGGCCTTGTGGTTGCACTGGATGTTGCAGCCGTCCGAGACGGCCTTCTCGTTGCCACCGGCCTTGAGCTTGCAGCCCGTGCGCACAGTGCACTTGTTGTCCGAGGCCTGAAGCTGGCGGTGCGGCGAGCACGCGATGGCGGCGAAGCCCTTGTCGTTGGCAGCGTCCTTGAGGTAGCGCGTGGTCTGGTTGGCGAACGCGCCGTAGGTGAGGCCCGTGTTGGCCATCACGTGGTCCTCCGAGAGCAGGATCATCTTGCCAAACCACGCGCGGAGCGACTTGTGCGACGCGTCACTGTCGGCGTAGCTGAGACCGCGCGGGTACTGCATGCCGTGGGTCACGGGGTGGAGGCGCGGCGTGGTCTCGATCCACGTGTTGATGCCTTCGCCCAGCATGAGCACGAGCTCGTCGGCCTGGAGCAGCGGGCGCACGGTCTTGCCCTCAGCCGTCTTGATCAGAAGGCCGGCGTCCTCGCTGCGCGTGTGGCGCGGCGCCACCTCGCCCGAGGCCGCCACGTCAAAGTACTCCGGCGTGGTCATGGCGATCATGAGGCCGTTGTCCGTGTGCATCTCCAGCGAGAGCTGCTCGAGCGTCTTCTCCGCGAGCGCGCGCGACGATGAGGCCTCGTACGCGTGGAAGTGGTCCAGGTGGACCGACTCGGCCATGAGCTCGTGCGCGGTCATCGTGTCCAAGCCCTTGCTCGCCTGCAGGCGGCGACGCGAGACCTGGAGCGCCTTGGACGCGTCGAGCGCGCGGCCGACCTTGGCCACGGCCTGCTCGATCGCGCGGCTAAACTCGTGGTACACCTGCTGGTATCCGGGGCAGCTCTCGACTGTCTCGAAGCCCGAGGCGTCGAGGCGGCGGCCCGACTCGGTGCTGATCGTGTACCGCTGCGTGCCGTCCTGGAGGCGGCGGTGGAGCAGGAACTCGGCGCCGTGGGCCTGCGCGTGGACGGCGCACTCAGCAGCCTTGCGCAGGTACGCGGCGCGCAGCTCGGCGTACTGCGGGATGTTCTTGAGCGCGACGATGCCGTCGTGCTGCATGGCGTCCAGCAGCGCCGGCGTGGCCGAGAAGAGCTGCGAGAAGTCGACCGCCGGCACGACGTAGGCGGGGACGTCGGCGATCGAGGCTGCGGCCGCGGCGTTCGTCGCCAGTGCGAGCGCCGCGAGGAACAACGAGGACGGCGCCGTCACCATGGTGGCTCTGTGTGTGATGAAGCAGGAGATGGAGAGGGAGAGACCTGCGTCGGCGACGGCGGATTGCGGAATGAACGCCAGCGGTCGTACTAAAGGAGACCGTCGTCAGCGGCGGCATAGCGGCGATCCAGGCCGACTTCATACAAACCGCAAGTGGTTTTTGTCGCACACGACGCGTGGTGTTTGTACACAGAGAGAGAGAGAGAGAGAGCCATGTGCAACACGGCTGAGCCCAGCTGGATGGTCACTCTGTGGGCGCGGCAGCGTCTGGTTGCGCGGACAAGCCTTTACCGGTTGAGGCGACTGAATGTTGCCACGGTCCAGTTCCAGAGTACTGTACTCTTCTTTCTGGATGATAACAGTGGAAAAGTATACAAAATGAAAGATATGGCTTTCTTCCAGTCCAGGACAGCTGGTCGTACCGCCAGATTTGGAGATCAGATCTCCTGGAAGAGAGTCGGACTGCAGCCTGGATTCCGAAGCGGCGTTGATGTGCGCCACGAAGAAGCGGGACACAGCTCGCGAGCCGGCGAACGCCGCGGAATTGATGTGCGACAGAGAGCCCCCGCCTGGGATGCCGGAAAACTGCATGGCGCCTCGCTCCCTGCTGCCGATGGATCACGTGCCCATGTCTTCAACTAAGATGGACAGGTGTACCACCGAACATGCCACGTTCACGATGGGCCACCAAGTCATCGTAAAGAGCCGACGTCTCGGCACATGGTCCAGCGCAAATCGATACAGCGTCATGTTGAGATTCCTTATCCGATACTGTACCCACCTGCACACTGTACTGCGCGAGGAATGGCACTCTCATTAGTCGCGCACTTGGCGAGGATCGTCCTACAGACACAACTCCAAGTACGAGCGCTGGTACGAATTGATGCCGTCGTCCTGAATCGCCGGGTACGCGGGCGTGAGCCCGTCCTGCGCGTACATGTACAGCGAGTTGTAGATCTTCCAGTACACTTCGCGCACGCGACGCGCTGGGTGGAACAGTCCCTGTAGTGTGTACTGCAGGATAACATGCGGACCAAGCGCAACGCGGCAGGCCTCAATGGCTTCAAACACCGCGTTGATCACGTGGGGCGACGTCTCGAAGATGTTGGGCCACACGTAGTTGAGCAGATGCACGAGCGCATCTTCGCAGCCTAGCCCAGCGACGCCAAGCGCGATGTGCTTCACACATGCGCATGCTGTCTGGCGATGCACGAGGTCTCGATCCATGAGGGCGTCCTGCAGCAGCGGCGCCACGGCGTAAATGTAGTCCTTGCCCATCTTCCCAATGTACTCGAACATGAACGAGAACGCCTTCAGTACGCCGTTTTGCACGTTGAGCTCGGGGACGCGATACTCGTTCATCAGCGCCGGCACGACGGTGAACGGAGAACATGTCTCCGCGACAATTGCAATCGCGACTGTTGTGCACACACGGTTCTGGCGTTCCTGGACCTTCAGATTGTTCAGCAGTGTATGCAGCACATCCTGGGGGCCGATAGCCTTCGCGATGTAACCGAACGTGTTCACGGCCGCTCGGCGGATGCCCTTCTTGTGCGCCTTCAGCATGTCCAACAGTTCGAAACAAATGCGCATCCATTCTTTGGCCGAGACAAACTCCGCACCGCGATCGGCAATACGACCAACGAGATCAATGCAGTTCTCTTGGACCTTCTCGTGACGGTTTCTCAGAATCGGTGTCAATCGCGGCAGAAGGTCCTTGATTGGTGGAGTCATCTTCGTCATACCGATCACGTTCACGATCGCCTTAAGTGCACCGAGAATACTTCCAAGCACTTCGGGGTACTCTTCACCAAGATATTCGTACAGTACAACACCCATGTGGCCCATAAGTTGTTCTTGATCGCAAAGCTTCATGACGACGGCAATACGACTGATGAGGTCAGCTGCTTGCATTCGAACCTTGGCTGGCTTGTTGTTCAGGCGCCACTTGATCGTACCACAGATCTGAGGTAGATAGTTCTTCGCGCGGACACCAAGTGCATTCACAACGACGCCAAACCCATTCAGCATCACGAAAGTGTCGTCTGATGTCTGTTCCTGGAAGGCGTATAAGATGCCGTCGATGAGTTTCTCCTCGAGCTCAGGTCCGATGTCAGAAGCTCCCAGATTGGTGATAACCTTGTGGATTGCTTCCATCACCATGCGCCTGTATGGCTCGCTCTCGTCCTTCAAGTCATCAACAACTCGAGAAATGATTTCACTGGCACCAACATTGTTCGCCAGCTCAACTGTGGTCTCCACAAGTTGGCGGTAATTCCGACGATCAAGTGCCATGCGGCGAACCCAGAAGTGGCGGAAAAACGGAGGAAGCACGTGCTCCTTGACGTAAGCAGCCTCAACGCCTTCGGTCGACACACACTGCTTCACAACCTTCAAGACAATCTTCTTCATTTCTTCATCCGGAGACTGGAATTCACGAATCAGGATAGGCATCACCTCTCGTGTGAAATAGTTGGCATAGTGGGCATCCATGAGCGGGATAATGAAGCCAATCGCCTTCAAAAAGGCAGCCAGTCCCTTGCCATGGTGCTTGCGGATACCTCGACCCAACGGACGCAGAACGGAGTCGAATGACTCGATACCGTATGGGAACGCGGATTCAGCAAGCGCAGCCAGTGCAAGTGCCGAGATCGTGCGCACCTTTTGCTCATCTTCCAGACCATGAGCGATAATCTCAACAAGATGGGTGAGGTGCGGAAGGACAGCACAGCCCATCAAAATGGCGATTTGCTGAACGATCTTGATACCGGTGTGACGTGCCTGCCACGACTTCGTTGACTGACACACTGCCTTCAAGAATGGGAGCAGTGCCGGGATGCCCAGAGCAGAGGCCACCACAGCAAATGCTCGAGCCGTCGTGTTGCGAACATACTCGTCGTCGGTATCAATATCAGGACGCATCGTCGAAATCATCGTAGCAAGACCGGCAGCCTTGGCCAAGTTGGACACAATTTCTCGGCCTTCGACACGTGCATAGTAATCCTCATCAATAAGCAAGGGCTCGATCACGACCAAGATTTTGTGGACGTATGGTCGAACAAGATCGTCAAGTTTGTACAGCACGCGATCAATCACCTTGACCAGCAAGTGGCGCTCTTGATCTTCGAGCGTTGGAGACATGAGAAGAGGCAAGATTTGGTTGAAGAGCGGACCGGCACCAAACTCCCGGGCCTTGTCCGAGATCTGACGCAGAGCGGTTTTGCGCTGCGGCGGGGTACCGTTTTTGATCTTGAGCAACAGCCGCATGATCTTGCGCTCCTTCGCAGCTTCAGTGTCGAGTGACTCTTCATCGATCTCATCCATGAGCTTTCCGAAGTACTGATAATCTTCGGGCTTGATGAATGGGATAGAGCCATCCCCAGATGGCGTCATGTTTCCAAGGCCGTAGTCTTCACGAGCGGGAGTGGCCTGGATAGCAAAGCCAGGAGTCATTCCCATCGGCGTCGGAGTCGCAAGCAGCTTGCGCGATGGAGTGCGAATGGGCACGTAAGAGGCTGGAGGATCCAAGATTTTGTACCCGGTTGCCGGAAACATCGCATCCAGCTCTTCGTCGCTGAGTGGTCGGTTGCGTTCTTCGATTTCATGCTCCAAACGCAGACGCTGTGCCAACTCGGGCGTCAAGTTCCCACTCAAGACTCCCGCCGCGATCGATCCACCGGGAGTCATGGGTTCACCGCGCACGGGAGTCTTCTCGGCACCTCCGGCCATCGGCGTTTCGTCCCACCGCGAGCGCTTGCCGCCTGGTGCCGGCGTGGCATTCCCATTGAACGTAGATGCAGGCGTCACATCCCACTTGGATCGACTCGGCGTCGCCCCCACGCCATGACCATTTCCCACTGGCGTGGCATCCCACCGGTTCTTTCTAGCAGGCGTGGCTGCTGCAGATGGCGTGGCATCCCAGCGCGAGGCTCGCGACGGAGTCGGAGCACTCGCAGCACTTGTGGTCGCTGTGCTTGCCTCGGACGCGGTGTCCCACTCCGACTCACTGTCCGTCTTGGTCTCGCCCGCCGAGCCTGGGTCGTCCCACCGCATGCGCTTGCGACGTCGTGTCGCCGTGCTAGCGGCATCGCCCCCCTCCTCTCCCTTGGCCGTAGCCGACTCCTCGTTGCGCTTCTTCAGCTCTTCCTCCTCTTGCTGTTTCTTCTGGATCTTGCGCAGCACGTCGTTGCGCTCCGAGTCGAGCCGCTGGCTCTGCATGATGTCCTTGTACGAGCGCTGCGGCGTCTTACCATCAAACGCGTCTCCACGCTCAGGCGAGAGCATACGGTCGAAGCGGCGCTTGCGGTAGTCGTTCTCGCGGTCGGCGATGCGCGTGTTCACGAGTCCGGAGCCGTTCTCTTCACGCGCGCGACTTGAAAACGGATCGTAATTCGCATCGACCAGTCCGTCGCTCGCGGCCGCGTCGTCGCCACCGCGGCCCGCCGAGGCGCCAAAGCCGCGTCCCTTCCGCAGGGACTTCATCTCCTGCGACTCATCATCGTCGTCGTCGTCGGCCTCGACGATCGTGGACGAAAAGCCAGCAAACTTGTCGGCGCCGCTTGACGACGCCCCGCCGTAAATGTCCTGGTCGAAGTGGCCTGTCGAGGCCAATCCGACCTTCTCGTCGCCGTTCGAGGCCATTTCCGATAGCGGAGAGTCCGTTCTATCTGTTCAAACCGCCTACGTAGCTCCTGGCGGCCTGTAGACGAGCTCAATCCACAGCGCGTCCTGTGCCGCGAGGGTGCTGGGCGTCTTGCTTCTTCGCCTTCCCAAGTCGTTGCCGGAACCAACCCGCGCCAACACAAGACCCCTCCCTGTTTTCCCAGATCACGAGGTTTTTCTTCCGGCAATTGCCAACAGCGAGGTTTTATTCAAATGTGTGTGGTCCACAACACGACGCATTCGGACAGTTCGTGTCCTGTGACACCTCACTATCAGCACACCTTGTTTTGCGACAGGAGCTGGTGACGAAAGTCAAGGCTGCAGGTCCGATCTTGGAGAGGCACGGGACGGCGGTGTCCATTTCTGCTGCGTTCCGCGGCGTGCGCTTGGCGCTGCGTCTGCGCCGCGTATCGTGCGCACACCTCGAGAATGGATCCAGTGGGTTTCCAGTCCGTTGGGCGGTGGGTGTGGGAAGAGCCGCTGCTTTGCTGCAGCCCCCTCGCTGCATGGACACGCCCGTCCCGTCACTCTGATGGGCGCCGTTAAAACTGGCCCCGAAAAAATCGAACAAACCGCCGGTTCTTGTCACATTTAACTCTGTTTCTACCAATGAAAGGCATCGGATTACCCTCATCTTTCTTCTGATTGGCTGATTATCGGATGCGTGTTCTGCATTTCCTTGTGCGTCCCATGGGTGCGCTTCCCTTCTCAGCGGAGAGACCCCACGCAGAGAAGTCTTCGAGCCCGTTGGGGTGTTTCCCACAGAACACAATCGGCAACGGGACAAGCAGCCGGACATCAACAACAGCGAGAAGAGAGAACGATGGCGCTGGGGACGGAGAACCCATCGGCCGAGCAGCACCGCGAGCCGACGCCCGCGACGTTGAAGTCGTCCGACGCCGGTGACGAGCTCCACACCGAAAGCGACAACCAAGTGGACGACAAGCCGCCGCAGCGGTCGGCGTCCTATCGCATCCTTGGAACATTCTCGACACTGACGCAAGAGGACGAGAGCGCAGTCGAGGATGAGGTGGAGGATCCGATGGCCTGGGCCGATCTGGAGGCCTTCGGGGGCACGAAAAAGACGCTCGAGAAGGCCAAGCCGCCGCGAAAGCTGACGCCCGAGGAAGTGCGCGAGCAGCTTCAGGAGCTACGCGAGATTGACGGCAAGATGAAAGAGGCCCTCCAGGAGAAGCGGTCGAAGCAGGGCATTATGGACACTATCGCGTGGCTGAAGAAGCATAAAGAGGAGACGACGGCGCTCCCCAACCGCCGGCGCCCGCACCGGTCGGCGTCGTTTGTGCGCTCTGTACTCGACTTTTTCCACGTGGGTAGTGGCAGTCGCAGTCGCGACAATAGCGAGCAAAATGATGCCGACAGTGAAGCAGTGTGTGAGGATAACAATGCCGGCACACGCCACCGCGTCTCTGACGACCTGTCGTACCTGACGACACCGTGGGGACAGAGCGAACTGAAGGTCGAATGGCCAGAGGTGGGGTTTGCGCTACTGAATCAAACGGTCTATGAAGACATGGCGCGCGTGCGGCCAGTCATCCAGAGCGAGGAGCTGCTCAGCGCGTCACCCCAAGCGATCATCGCTCTCGCCAAGTGGCTCCACACGTTTGACCAGCACATTGATTTGGTGATCATGCTCAAGGAGTATCTACTAGAAGAGCGAACCGTGATCGCCGGTGTCGGCTACAAAGTGACTACGCTGTACGACAGCTACAAAGAGGCGCTGGGTGTTGCACTGGAGAAGACCCACGGGGACCGCAGCGAACTGAGTGCCGCGATTCTAGAGACGTTCTCCCACGTCGAGCTGATCCTGAAAGAGGAACTCGCTGCCGTAAAGGACGTGGTCGCCCAGACGCTGACGGAAGCACAAGAATACGAGGCGCTAAGCAGTTTGTTCCACAATCTCGGCGAAGACGAGGCGAGCGGCGTCGTTGTCGCAAAGCTACTCGGGTGGATGAAGAACTGCATGAGCGAGGACGACACGCAAGCGTTCCTTGCCCTCTTTGACGACAACCTCAAGGACCGACTCGCGGGCGAGTGGATGCGTCACTACGCGTCGTATTTGCAGCTACTGGACGAGTTCTCAGTGAACTTTGAAGGTTCCTTAGCGTTTTTCACGTAACCGTCGAGGTACGTGGCAGTGAATATGGGTTAGCGAATGAAGTCTGTATTGATTGAACACCCACGGGGCTAAATCTTCGCGTTTACCGTCTCATCAGTGCCCACACATTGCTTCATACGGAATCTACCCACTTGATGTTATTCTAGGCTCGTCGTTCATCACCTTTCGCAGCACTGGCAGTTTGTTTCGGAACCACGTGCGACACAGCATGACGCAGGTCGATTCCATCGAGCCGGACACAGCCTAGCACACGTTCTGGAAGTTCCAATGACGACTGACCTTCAATCACGAATGCAAGATCAATCACGAGGTCACGAGCGTAGCCAAGGATCATCTTCACGATGCCGCTGGCAACAGTGGAGCTACCGATATCGTAGTCAACTTCAAGATACTGCTTGCCTTGGTAATACGAATGAGTCACTTTTGTGCCAAGAATCGCTGGTGTTGAACCAACACCTTCTCGGATGGACCACGTCCCCTGGACAATCCTAGGAATGAGCTTCAGCCGCTTTGTACGATAATCATCGTTCGGGCCTCGGAAGAAGTCATGGCACAAATCGGCGAACACCGAGTTTTTCTTCAGTTCAGCTGGGTTCTCTGGCGTGAAGTAGATGACAAGCGATAGGTTTGGCGGTCCTGGAATCATGAAGTTGATGATAAAGATGAGTGGGGCATCGTCACCTTTCCCTGAGCCTGTGTATAGCCCTTGCTTTTCAAAGGATGACAATCCTATGTGGCGGAGCTTCTCGGTCCCTTGGGACTTCAGCAGTTCGACACCGACCAAACGGAACGCCTGTGGAGCCGAGCGTACTTTTGTACGTGAGGGAAAGTAGTTTGGACCGCGTACAAGGAAACTGGTCGCATTCGGCTCGCTCCAGAATTTCGGAGCAAGGAGGTGCTTCAAAGTCAAATCACTTCGGAACGGCTCAAGAAGAGGATATTGCACTTCTGACACGATGACTTGGCTCGCTGAGGGTTTCCGCTGAAGGCCTCTTGAATCTTCACCTTCTGCGACACCGGATCCAAAAGGCCGAGGGGTTGTGTCTGCATCAGGCGATAAAGCTGTCAACGCCGTGATCATCTCGAGGAAGTACACGCCATAGGCGTGCATGTAGTACCAAGACCGAGCCAGTGGGTAATCGACCCATCCCTTCGGGTTCATCTGAATCGTCAGTGTGACCCAGCATTCTTCAAAATGCTCATCAGCGTGGACGCGGGGAGAAATAATAAAGCCACCACCAAGTACGGAACCACGCACAGCCTTCGAGTCGCTGGCTGACGGGCACTGGGTATGAGTTGTCGACTGGAAACAGATGAAATATGACGCGTCTTGCTCCATGCGCCAGTAACGAAGCAAACATAGGTCGCGTGCCTCGACATGGACTGGCCACAGATACGTTTGGGCAAGCTTCCAGTAAATGACGTCGCTATGGTCTCCCTTGTTTTCCTCAAGAACACGAGCTTCCTCGATGACGTGGTTGAGGCGATAAAAGGTGCTATCAGTGTTCATGAGCAAGTCGAACACTTTTTTCGGGGAAGCCATCACCTTTATACTTGTCCGAAGCGCTGGAGGGGGACCGTTCTTTGCGACTACTGAGCTGTGAAGCTGGGACTTCTCGACGTCTACACGAAGCTTGGATGTGAAGTCATACAAGCGCCACGAAGTTTCTTGGGAGAATGTCGCCGACGTACGAAATGTCTTCGCAATGGAGCGTGGTAGTGAACCAAACGAGCCTGCACGAGGTCGTCCTTGTAAACGCTTTGAGCTGCCCTTCAGAGACGACACCGATCCCGTAGATACCGACGCAGTCAGGGGAGGCTTTCCTAGCGAGAAGGGAGGGGCGCTCTTGCGCGACGCGATTGGCGGAGCTGGACCTTCGTCGTCACTCGATAACAAGCTGTTGTCGCTATGCTGGTGTTGAAGCTCGTGATCTTTGTCCATATACCAGTTGAGGTATCGCTTCCACTGCTCTTCAGCTTGCGCGATACACTCTAGGATGCTATTTCGCCACCATATCGCCGTCTCGAGTGATTCGGCAGCCAACGCAATCGGACCTTTGTTTCGATTTTGCACGATGATCGTGCCAGCAGCTCCAGCACTTGCTGCCGCAGCAGCACTCATTCCCATGCCCATACCAATGCCCACGCCAGCAAGACCTCCCGTCAATACGACTGCGGTTGCTGCTGTGGCCGCCACTGCTGCTGCCGCCGCACGGCTCCGAAACTTGCGCGAGTTACTTTTCTTCAAATTTCGAGGATCATAGTCGAAGTCGTTGCTGCCACTCATTCCATCGGGCGACATGGGTACCTCGAACGAAGCACCAGTCGCGCGTGTTGTCTGCGGGATCAGCAGTTGAGATGCGCTGACCATCGGCGAGTTTTCAGTGAGCAGATTCGTAGAAGACGCCGATACTGCAGGTGTCGAAGTATCATCGACGTCATCTCCAGAGCCGTGGGCCATATGGCGAATACGGAACGTAAAAAGCGGCTTGGTCTCGATCTTGCTGGGCGATTCGCGGACTTCATCAACGGTCGTACCTGGCCCCAGCACGTACCACCCTCGCGGCTCCTTATCGCCTTTCTTGCGGAAGTAGCACAGATAATGCATTCCGTTGGATGTCGATCGAATCATGAAGTATCGGTCGCGCCAAAAGTTCACGTGTTGACCCTTCTTGCGCAGCCAGCCTTCCATACGGATCTCGCCGGTTTGCCACGTCGACGCTGGCAGTCCGTCGGCAGAGATCGGTCCACTCGCGCTGGTAGCCGTGCCCAGGTACGAGGTAGATGCGGTTGTGCTCGTCGGATACGGCGCGCTGCGAGGTGCAGCGTGTTGGCCGGACGATGGCGGCTGCGGCCGCCCGTACTCGAGGCCACCACTCTGCGGGGCTGCTCGCACCTGCCGGTCGCGCTCCCTGACGATCTCTTCGACGAACTGCACAAGCTTGGGCTTTAGCACTTCCCTGACGACGATGTCGTCCACGACCGGCACGGACGCCGACAGCGACTGGCTCGCCGCGCTGCTGTGCGTCAGCTCCGAGAACTGCTCGTGGCGCTTGCGCTCAAACTCGATCAGGAGCTCGTCGTAGAAGAGTCGGCAGCGGTCCGCGAACGCGGGCTCGCGCACGTTCGCGGCCAGCGCCGGCGCCGCCGCGTACACGCTCAGGTAGAGCTTCTGCAGCGCCTTCAGCACGACCTTCTTGCCGTTCTCGCGGCTCGCGTACGACGCCGTGACGTAGTCGGTGCAGATGATGTCGAGCAGCATGTTGAGGCGGTCGCCGTCCAGCAGGATGTCCGGCAGGCCCTCGGGCCGCGCCGCCTTGGCCGCCTCCATCGCGTGTCCGTGCGTCGGCCGCCGTGCCCCTCTCGTTCCGCGCTTCCTTCCCGAGGCCTCGTGGCGGGCTGGGCGCGGCTGCCCCTTTGCGGCAACGTGAAGGTGAAGTGAACACGGCCACGACGGGTCAACAGGTGCCCGCCAACGGGTCAACGGGCCTGGACCGTTTAGTCCGACTGTCCTACAGTTGCAATGTGGAAAAAAAACGGGTGGGTCTGTTGGGATTCAGACACGTGGCGCATGAACCCACCTGTTTACGGCTTTTGGAGGGCAAGTAAGCTGCTGATGCCAGTGTGTCGCAGGTTTGTGGGGACTCTCATGAGCACTCTCTGGCGGCGGCGACTCTTGTGAACGTGGTGCGCGCGTGTGCGCCGCTGCGAGGAATGACGACCACCTCCGTCCGTCACCGCGGTGCGGTGATGGATACTCGCCCTCCATCAGCGCCTCACCGCCGTGATGGCTGCTCTTCCCGGTCGGCATGATCGCGCTAGGTATGGTGCGAATATTGTGTACACCACACTATCTCCGGATCTTAAATTCGGAAGTTGAAGTGCGACAGGGTGCTTTTGATTCTTCGCGCGGCATTCATTGACGTGGCGAGCGGCACCCCGCCATCAAGGGAAACCGGCGGCGGCGCAGCGGATCGTTCGCGCGTGGACAGCGTCAGACGACCGCTCGGAGATCACGAGCGGCTTCGCACGGGGACGAGCGAGCGTGACGCGCGAGACGCGAGTCTTCAGCTCGCAACGGTTGGCTCGTGGTGAGAGGAAACGCAAGGCGAAGCACGTCGTCGACGGCAACAGGAAACGAGGACAAGTAGCGCGGCGATGACGCGGAAGGCAGCAGCGACAACGGTGGCCTCAGCAGCTGGGTCACCGCAGAAGAAGAAGAAGAAGACGTCGCCCAAGAAGGTGCGGTTCGGCTTCAGCCTCAAGGATTACCTGTTCCGCCTCCGCGCCGGCCACGCCAAGCTCCCTCGCGACGTGAGCCCCATCAATACGGTTAGACGCACAGGAAGAAGTATGTCCGAGCCGTCGCACCGTACGGATCGTGCGAGACCGTTCGAAGACGACGAGAAAGGCATCGCGGCTGACGTCAGGGAAAGTGGTGGAGCTGCACAAGCACAAGAGGGTTCAAACTCACCTGAACGAGAGTTAGACGCACATGGCGCTCCAGGTAGCAGTGGTCACGAACACGATGATGAAGCTCTTGTGTCGTTGGAAACGCCCGTCCAAGAGTGCCAAAGACCTGACGACGCCGCGGTGCATGCTGCTGCCGGTATCCTGCAGCTCGACGAGGAAAAATTGATATCCGAAGAGCCCACTGAAGCCTTTCACGTATATTTCGGTGGACTCACGAATGACGCTGTCGATAAGTATCAAGACCACACTCAGCTACCTCCGTACGATGATGACCTCTCCCACAGCGATTGGACAATGTTGATTGCCAAGGAGCGCGGTCACAAGGGATCATGCAAGCTCCAGCCGCTTGATACGGAGCAGCATCCGAGCCACGTCAACGATGACGAATACGAGCTGAAGATGACGAGCCATTGTAATCCTGCGGACGTCTGCGATGACCAAGAAGTTGGCGGATGCACAACTGTGCCAGGCAATGGATTCGATGCGAGCTCTGTACCAACTACTGGGCCTATTGAATCAACGAGAGAGGCCAGTCTTTTCACCGCCGTCTCCAGCCACATCCGCGTGGATAGAGTTGACCTTGGT
This sequence comes from Pythium rhizo-oryzae, assembly GCA_027475725.1. Lineage (NCBI taxonomy): Eukaryota > Oomycota > Peronosporomycetes > Pythiales > Pythiaceae > Pythium > Pythium rhizo-oryzae. The sequence continues at coordinate 5,303 of JAMFLL010000562.1, read as the reverse complement.
CGCATCGTACTTGTTGAGTCGGATGTTGAAGTGGGTGAAGCCTGGCCGAGTGAGTCTGTGCGGTCAAGTCCCAATAGACTCCGACACAGTGGCAGAGAGTTTGAAGAAATGGACTCCGAGATATCCACGCATAGAATGCTGTTGTCTCGTATTGATGAAGAAGAAGGGTCTGAAGAAGGTGAAGACGCACAGGGAGACGACAGATCGGATGGAGGTGAGTCGATTCGGCTCCTCGATTCCGGCGACCGTGCGGAAGAAGTGATACCAACGACTACGACGCACCGCATACTCGTTGGTGTTCTGCCTGGCTCTCCAATCCGCACGCCTGCACGACTGATGAGCATTTTTGAAGAAGATGAAGAAAAGAGCGAGGATAATAACGAGTTCGAGACCATCAACGACCACACAAAGTTCCCTCCAGACGATCAGCAGTTCGACTTGGCTACATACTCCACGATATGGACTTCCGATGACAATCGATTAGTGCAACATCAAGACCAGTTCATGGTAGTCCACGAAGCCGGGCCGGTGGAAAGAGGGTTCGGCTCTAGTTCCACACCGGTTTTCAGTCCAACATCTCCTGTACAGGTTGTGGAGCCGCCGGGTACAGTGTTGTGGCACAGTGCGCGGAGTGGAGAAACGATCAGTTTGCATGACGACGGTGCTAGTACGTGGACCAACTGTTCAGGCGGCGAAGGTGACTGTGGGATGGGAACATACCTTGGGGAAGTTCAGGCTGAACTTCACGTCGAAGCGGGCGATCATAATGACTCCATCCTCAGTGGAGAAGAGCTCGTGGAAGACCTTGAGCAAGCTGGAGAGCGTCTTACGACTACCATCATTGTTGTGGGTGAGGCAATTGATTTAGCAAGCGAATTTCTTGGGTTAGCTGCGAGTCAGAGTGAAGGTGTGGACACGCAACCTCGAACATCGCTCACTCCAAGTCGTTTCGCAGGTTCTAACAGCAATAGTCCCAGCGACACATCTACCAACGGCGGAATTGAGGTCTCTGAGTATGCATTGCTGTTCAGCGAAGAAGAGCCTGTGATAAGCGCGACGCCGCCCCCTGAAGATGAAGATCATCAAGCCCATTTCGAGCTTCGAGACACGGAAGATTCGCCACCAAGTGGCGAGCTGAGCGCAGAAAACGAATCCTCCGGAGTCGATCGTGTTGCCACTGTGCTGCCATTTACGTTCGCAGAGATCTACGGCAACGAAGATTGTCGCAGTCACAACGGAACGCCTACTGAGGTTGAACTTGGGCACGATCCGGATCATTTCGCTTTTATTCCCAGCATTGACAGCCATAGTGCGATTGATTCAAGTTTGTCTCCATCGAAGTCACGTATCTCCACGGGCCTAGATCTTCAAGATTATGAAGTTGGACGAAGCCGTATGGCAATCATGACCTGGATGTTGGCCGTCGTTGGCGCTGTGCTATTCGGAGCCGCCCTCTTCGATCTACCAGCGCAAGGTACTCCACGTGGCGAGCAAACCATCCATCTGAACTCATCGACAACGTGCAAAGAGGTTTGGGATTCCATCGCCGCAACGGAGCAGAGTTCACATGTTCTCGACCGTTCGGCAACTACTCCAGCCACAGCGAACACTCCCGGCACGACATCCGAACACGCGCTACCTATTCTGCTTGAATCGGATATCATCGCAGCGTGTGAGCTTGTTCTGGACATGCTCTCCAAGGACGATCTCTTCTATGCGGAACACGGTCTAGCTGATGAGTTTGAGGCAGATCAGCGCAACGAGCCACATATCAACCCGGACCTGACGCCGACAACGACCGCAAGCATTCAAGGAAGCTACTACCTGCTCAGTCTCGCGGTCACATTGCTGGTGGTCGCGTTCCTCCAATACGACAGTATGGCGTGAACTCATTCGTCCCTGTCCGCACGACGCGACTCACGCTACCAGCCCATCTCGCCCCCAAGACGTCAACCACGACAGCATTTCCATCGTATGCACTCGGAGGTTTCTCTCTTTTCTCTTTTTTTTTTTTGCCAATCGTCTACAACTCGAAAGGTCATTTCCATAACGGCCACCTTCAATCGCATGTGTCACCGGCCCATGGCGATCCTCGCATTCATTTTCGCGCCGGCCTAAAGCCACGCTTACGCTCATCCACAAGCAATCCATTCTCTTTCGAAAATGAAGACGCGGCGCATCATCCAGTATCTCATCTTACTAGCACTGATAGCTATGACAGCAAAGGCGATGCGTCTCAGCAAGCGTCATGCGCGACACAAGCCTCGCAAGTCGATTGACGTGCAGGTCCCACGCGATGCGCACCGGAAACTCGCGGACCACCGCTCCGAGCTGTGACGGTCGCATTTTGCAAGCCCCGAAGATGCTACCAAAGTCACATCACCACATCCACTACACCCACATCGAATAAAAAGCCACGCGCCCGCACTCTCATTGCCGTCTCACAGCCCAACGCACCACGTTGCTCTTCATGATCTTGCAGAATCGCGAGGAGGAATTCGTAACCCATTTGACAGTTCCAGTACCGGTGCTTACAACCGGTAAAATACCGGTTTCAGTGTACAGTGTACTGACTCTTCCAGCTGGATGTGACCGTCACTCCGATCGTGGCTGACCAGGAGCTCACCTCTGTCTGACTCACAGAGACCGGACCGACGGCGCCAAATCGGAAGAGAACGCCGCGCCCTCTCGACCCATCGCCGACCGCCGCCTACGACAGGAGCGGACGCGCGATACACCCGCACTCGCCCATGGCGACCTCCGTGCCGTCGCCCGCATCGCGCGGGCCGCCCCACGAGCCGCACGAGAACGTGACGATTCTCGAGACCGAGACGTCCACGAGCGAGTACTCGCGGCGGACGAGCGACCAGGACGACGTCTCCACGACGTATCTGGCCGCGAACCTCTTTGGCCAGTCGCCGGCGGCGCGCACCCACGACGACGGCCACGTCCACTACTACGACGGCGACTACGAGTACGACTACGACGAGGACCGCACACCCAAGGAGGACCCGCTCGCGGCCTCGACGGCCGGCCGCCGCAGCCACCACCACGCGCGGCTCTCGCCGACGGTCGTCCACGGCCACGCACAGGATCGGCTCGCGCTCTGGATCAACTACGCGGCGATCGGCGTCACACACGCGCTGTTCCAGACCCTGCTCTACCCATACCTCAAGATCTACCTCAACATGGACGAGTACCGCGCGGCGTCAGCCGAGCTGCTCGTCGCGCTGCCCTGGAGCTTCAAGCTCGCACTCGCGCTGCTCACCGACTGCGTGCCGATCCGTGGACTGCGCCGTAAGCCGTATTCGTACGCGGGGTGGGCGTTCTGCGGCCTCTTCTCGCTCGTCGTGGTCTGTATCCCCAGCGAGACTCCGTACGTCCAGAACGGCCGCGTCACGAACGGCGAGGCTGCACGCGCTGGTCCCAAGTACATCGCATTCTTCTTCCTGGCCTCGCTAGGGCTTGTTCTCGCGGACGTCGTGTGTGACGCGATAGTCGTCGAGCTCTCGCACCGCGAGATCGAGTCCCGACGGGGCGCCGTGCTGCTCACGGCGTACATGGCGCGGTACTGCGGCCACGCGGCCATGACGTTTCTCGTGGCGCTGCTTTGTAACAGCTCAGCCTACGGTGGCGCGTTCGCGTGGGGCGCATCACCCAACCTCATGTGTCTATTTGCCGTCGTCGCTGCGCTCACCGCGACTGCCGCCACGCGACTCTACCTCGTGGAAGACATGCGCCACCACCACAACCGACGACCAACCCAGCCGTCGAACCCGTACCATCCATCGCGCGCGTCAACACTCGGCGAAGACCCACGCATCTCGGCGACGCCGACGCCACACGCGCACGCGGAGGAAGAGGAGCGGCCCAGCGGCCGCGCCAGTGTCGTCGTGAGCGCTCGCCCGCAGACGCTGTGGGCATTTTTTCAAAAGCGCTCGACGCTGCAGTTGCTCGTGTATGTGTTCCTTGCGCGCGTATGCTTCTCGTACTACACGGCGTCGACCAAGGTGCTATACGAAACCTGGCTCGATATCAGCCCGCTACTAAGCAACCTCTTCGGCGTGATCAACTCTCTCGTGTTCGCGGGCGTCGCGTTCCTGCTCAGGTGCTCGCACTTGCTAACCAACTGGCGGCGCCTCATCCAGGGCGCTGTGGTCATCTCACTGGTCATCACGGTTGCCCCCTTCGTGTTCATCGTGACCGACGTCGTGCGCAACAGTGTGCTCACACTGCTGGTCGAGCAGCTCGTATCGTTCGTGGAGGCCATGGCCTTCTACGCGATCCTGCTCGCTATCCTCGAGGCCACCGAGTCGGCCGGACTCGAGGCCTCGAGCCTGGCGCTCTTCACATCGATCGCGAACGCCGCCGTGCCTTTCGCGACCTCGCTCGCGCAGAGCATCGGCTCCCACTTCGACGCGTACGACAGCGAGTGGGCGAGCGACACGGCGGCCGTGCGGTGGAAGATGGTCTACGCGCTGCTCGTGTGGATCGTGTTCCGCGCCGCCAACCTGGCGCTGCTGCCGCTGCTGCCCGGCCAGAAGCGCGCGATGCACGTGCTCAAGGAGTTTGGTGGCGCACACCGCCTCGCGGCGCTGTACATGGGCGCTGCAGCCGCGTTCGTGCTGGCATGGGCGCCATTCACGACGATTCTCGCTGCGGTCGAGACCACGGCGTGCCTCACTGTGGCAGGCGGCGAAGGCTGCTAAAAGAGAAATGATCCGAGGTCCAAGGCAAACGAACTGGATGTGTTGTAAAGTCTAGCACTAAGTAAGCAGTCTCCACTGATAAAATGAGCTACAACTCGACGTGATCCGGCGTGAACATGGGTACATCTCAGTTGAACCACAACATGCGAAGTGGCGGCCGCTTGCCCGCGTATCGCGTTCCGGGCACGTTCCCGGGATGCACGAGCGCGTGCGTCCATGAGACTCTGGACAGGGTGGCGTTTCAGCCTCTCTCTCTCCTCGTAACGCCGCTTCCCCCTCGTCGCAGAGCGGCCACCAGCGTGATGCAGGTCAACGCGGCCGCTGGGTCTGACGCGCGCCGCACGCAGGACTGAACGCCGCTCGACTGAGCTAAGAAACGTCATCTCGCATTGGCGTGAGAGGAGGGAGGCGTCCCATGGCCTCTGCGTTTGACGCGGGGCGCTCGCCGTAACGACCGGCGACGAAGGGAGAGGGCAGGAGGCCGCCTAGACCCGGTCCTAGCGGCATTGGTCGCCTCGAGAGCCACGCGTACATGGACGACGTCACTCGCCAACTCGCGTCGCCTTCTGGCCCACTCACAAGATCCCCCCCCCC
>JAMFLL010000561.1:0-32395 GCA_027475725.1 Pythium rhizo-oryzae | reverse complement strand
TGAGCGTTCCTGCTCCTACTCTGCTGCTAAGTCTAAAGATAGTGCTTCCTCGCATCTTACCGCGTCCGGAAACCGCAACATCCTCCGGACTGTTCGGCCTGACACGCAGATCCGCGTCGAGCGTCTTGAGGTTGTGGAGAAACGCGAGTTGGTTGGCCGTGAGTGTCACGTCGGAGAGGTTACACTGCCGCAGGAGCAAGCTCTTGAGCGTCTTCACTTCAAAGACAGCGTCCGGGATCTTGTGCAACGGGTTGCCTGTGAGGTTCAGCGTCTCGATGGCTGGTAAGGGGATGGTCAGGTCTGTGAGAGCGTTGAACGCGAGGTTGCTTGGGAGAGGGCATCGGGGAAGATAATCGAGAGACGTTAGCTGGAGACACAAGCCCACGCGTGGCGCTTATCGCTAGGTATCGGTACGTACAGCGTCGATACGTTCTTGAACGCCACGCTATCCGACAGACTGGAAATCGCGTTGTAACTAAGGTCCACGTAGCGAAGCGGCAGAGTCGAGAGCGCCACTGGCACACGCGTCAGACTCGCGATGCGGAGCGTCACGCGCGTCCAGCTGTGCGAAGGCGATATGTTGGAGAGTGCGCCACGCAGGTCCGCGTCCGATACATAGCTGTCACACCACAGGTACCAATTAGACTAACTCGCTGCCACGTTATGGAATGGAACGCAACGTACACGCTCTCGACGGCGGCGGGCGCGCTCGCTAGCCAGTGGGACCAGTCGTCTGTGGCCTCGCCAAGGCACTGGTACGTCACTACGCTGCACGTGTCGGATGCTGTTCCGGCGGCCACCAGAGCTCGCTGCTCCGTGAAGCACTCGCCCGCCGCCGCGCTCGGCTGACACGCGTCCTGGGACGCGTACAACACACATGGACGGGCGCCGCAGCGCGCCGGGCACGCGGCGGACGAGAGCGTGGTCTGCTGGGGCTCGACGCAGGCCGCAGCGCGCGCGTCGGCTGCTCGTACGCGACGGCGCGCTATGGTGCGTGGTGGTCTCATCTCGTGGCGCGAGCTGGACTGGTGCTCTTCGCGACAGAGTTGCGCGCTTTCGAGAAAGCTTTCTCAAAAGGTGGGTTCACAGGTCTCACGTATCTAAATGCGGAGGTTTCACAACCCAGTCGATGCGGTTGTGGAGGTCTCAGCGACTGTACCCACCTTTGGATCTTCGTACTTGAAGCTGCGCAGCGAGTTGGCTCCATCCTTCTCACACGTTCTCACTGGCGCCTGACTCCTAGAGGAAGGGCGGTTTGCAGGTTTCACAACGCGACGCCAGTTACGTATGCAAACGTCCAGTCTTTCCATTCAGCGCATCGACACTGTAGATACAGTCCACAGTCGCTCACGTGTATCGCTCGACGATGAACACGCCGGCGAAGAAGCCGTGCGGCGCCTCAGCGCCCACCATCTCGACATGGCGGATCTCGTCGTCGAAGCATCAGATGGCTGGGAACGCTTCGCTCCCGAGCGTCGTGCGGTGGATTCGCCCAAACCCGTTGCGCTGGAAAAAGGCCACCAGCGGACGCAGCTTGTCCTCACAGTACTCGCGCAGTTCATCCATTTGCCTGTCCCACCCGGCGTCGAGCAGCTTCTGTTCCATCGGCAGAGGCTCCTCGATGTATTGGTTGCGGTTGTCGCGGTACTCTTGGTCCATGGCCTGTAGCGCCTCGCAGTGTGCACAGTGGACGTCGCGGCCGTTTGCCAGCAGAGTTACGTTGTCGATGTGGAAACCGAGGGCGGTGGTGGGGCCGCGTCGCGGGTGCCGGCGCGTGATCTTCTCCAGGTGCCCCAGCGGCAGTATGGACGGCACGATGTAGTACATCGTGACATTGGGCGTCTCAGGCGAGTAGAGCAGCGGTTTGAGCTCACTAGCCATGAGCCACGCGAGCGACAGCAGCGACACGGACCGCTCGCGCGAGCCCAGCTTGCTCTGCCATGCCATCAGAGTCTGCTCAAAGTTCGGGTAGGTCTCGTGGTTGTGACGCAGCTCCTGTGTCTCTTCGTAGTCGTACCACGCCTCGAAATGCATCGAGGGTACGTCGCTGCACCAGTCGGCGTCGCAGCCGCGGAAGAAACACTGTGTACTTGAGTGGACGGCCTAGGACACGCGCTCGACGATTTCCTCGTCCTGGTATAGCGTCGGGCACGTCCCGAGCAGCGCGATCCAGTCGCTCATGGTCAGGAACGGAGACAACGCGATCTTCACGACGTGCCAGTGACGGAGCAGCAGGGAGGGTCTTGGGGCCTCGAGAGGAGCTGGATCGACGCATGTGCGCTTTGGAGGGGGTGGCGACATGGCGTTACGGTCGTAGCATATCAGCAACTGAGATCGAGACGAGAGGAGGCTCCGAGAAGGGGACCAGGAAACATATCGCCCGGTCGAAATGACTCATTGCCGAAATGCGTTATTGGACTGCGTTTGCAAATGTTTGCGGGATCGGAGTGCGTGTCCTTGGAATCGCTTCGAGGAAGCTACGTTTTGGAAGCTGTGGAGCAGTCTCTACCGGAAAGACTGGGAAAACCGGGAGGACGATACCTCTCCAACGTATACTTAACACGCGCGCACAACTCTTTTGCTGGCACACAGCCACACAAGTCTACAGAACACATTCAGCGACGACCCGGAGCTTCATAACGAACCTCAAGTAGTGCTCTTTGCCCTCCAACTCGACTAAATAAGTTGATAGCGTAGTCTTTTCTTTCAGAGCATTCACACCGCACGTACTTCCAGAACGCACAATGGACGGCGCCGCCCTTTGTTGAGAGAGAGACGTTGTCGATGTGGAAGCCCATTGTCGAGGCGGGTCCGCGCTGCGAGTGCTGGCGCTTGATCTCCTCCAGTCGAGACAGCGGGAGAATGAACGGCACGATGATGTACGTCGTGACATTCGGCGTCTCAGACGAATAGAGCAGCGACTTGAGCTCGCTGGCCATGAGCCACGCGAGTGACAGCAGCGAGATGGACCGCTCGCGGAAGCCCAGCTTGGTCAGCGATGTATGCAGGGTTTTTCAAGCCCGCACGGGTCTCGTGGTAGTGATGTAGATCGCGTGTCCGTTCGTAGTCTCCTAACGCCTCGAATTTGATCACGAGCGCGTCGCCGCACCAGTCACCCACGCAGCCGCGAAAGAGGCACAGCATTGTCACGTCGGCAGCCTCGGAGACGTGCTTGACGACATCCTTGTCCTGAAATTGCGTCGGACACGTCCCGAGGAGCGCGATGTAGTCGCTCGTGACCAAGAACGGCAACAGCGTCGTCTTCACCACGTGCCAGTGGCAGAGCACGCGCGCACGCTTCTCAGGGGAAGGCGACATGGTTGAGCGTTCGTCGCAAGTCCACAACTGAGACAGAGAGGAGGCGCAAGTACACCTCCCGGTCGGAAATGACTCATCGGCGAAATGCGTCATAACGTGGCATTTCGTCATTTGGACTGCGTTTGCCAATGTTTTCAAAATGGATCCTTAGTTTTGGAGGGTGTAGAAGCCTTGATATCAAGTCTTACAGGAGGATTGGGCACGTGTGCGAGTCCACTACGTCCGATTCTATTCACCATCCACATCGACGACGCCAACCACACCTCGTCTCCCAGCAGTCACGTGTACCGCTCAATGAAGTAGACGCCCGCAAAGAACCCGTGGGGCGCCTCGGCACCCACCATCTCGACGCGGCGGATCTCGTACCCGATGCCGCTGTCCATATAGGCCTCGTACACCTCGCTCTCTAGTGTCGCGCGATGCACTGGCCCAAACCCGTTGCGCTGGAAGAACGCCACCAGCGGACGCAGATGGCTCTCGCAGTACCCACCGTTTCCAGGCGTGTAGAACTCTCCACGGGCCGCTTCGTTCAGCACTTCTTCGTTCTCTGCGCAGTCGACAAGCACAAGCGCCGGGAGCCGGCCTTCCTCGCTCCACTTCGCAGCTACGGTGCCGCGATTGTCATCGAGATACTCGGGGTCGTATTGCTCGTCCAACTCGACTCTGGTATCGTAGAACTCAGCGATGCGCTGGTGGAACTCTTCGGTTTCGCTGTTCAACCCTTCGTCACGCAGCTTCTGCTCGAAGGCCTCTGGCTCGGCTTCATATCGGTCGCTGTGCTCTTCAGCGACTTCGTCCACTGCCTGGAGCGCCTCACAGAACGCGCAGTGGACGTCGCGGCCATTTGTCGATAGCGATGTGTTGCCGATGTGGAAGCCCATCACCGAGGCAGGGCCGCGTCCCTCGTGCTGCTCCTTGATCTCCTCGAGACGCGACAGCGGCAGGATGAACGGCATCACCGTGTATATTGTCACGTTTGGTGTCACCGACGTGTAGAGCTGAGGCTTGAGCTCGCACGACATGAGCCACGCGAGCGACAGCAGCGAAATGCTCCGCTCGCGCGAGCCCAACTCGTCATCCCACGCGCACAGCGTTTCCTCAAAGCTTGGGCACTCTTCGTGTTCGTGCTCCGGCCGGCCGAGCTCCTTGTTGTAGTAGTGAAACTCGACAAAATCCACCTCGGGCTCCTCGGAGCACCAGTCGGCCACGCATCCCTGGAACAGGCACTCTGTGCGCGTGTGGACGACCTCGGACACGCGCTCGACGATCTCCTCGTCTTCGCTCAGCGCGCAGCTTGTCCCGAGCAGCGTGATACAGTCGCCCGTGGTCAGGAACGGGAACAGCGCCGTCTTTACCTCGTGCCAGTGGCGGAGCAGCGGCGAGGCCGACGGCGCTTCTGAGGGCGCTGGCTCCGCGCGGGCGATTTTTCGAGGAGGTCGCGGCATGGCCGGAATGCGAATGTCGAGCAAATTCACAACTGACGCGATGGGTTGGAACACTAGGCCCTGGCGTTCCGACCCAGAAATCTCACACGCGCCCAGTGGTGAGGCCCTGACGGCCAAAAAATCTCACACGCGTACTGAGTCAGGGCGTACGTGAGATTTTTTGACAGTGTGAACAGTCGAGGTCCTATCGGTGGGCAATCATTGTGGGCCCCATAACACCTCATAGCGGCGCAGGGTACAGTATCGCAGCAATTGCCGAAAATGAATCGTCATCGATTGATGAAATGTTTCATTTTTTGGAGTTGTTTGAACAGTTTTGAACGGGTGATGGAAGAGTTTCGGAGTTCAAAAATGCTCTGAACTCCCTCGCTGGCTCCACCCGATGGGGGACCTGCCAGGTCACCTGGTGTCACCAGGTCGACACCTGATTCACCAGTGTCGACCCAACTTTCGGCTGGAGGATCTCGAGATCCCCACGTTTGTAAGCGTGAAGCGGTGCCGAGCGCGCCTTCAGTCGTGCAGAGGTCGCCTCGTGCGAGTTGGACCCGTACCGGTACGGTAGGGACACTTCGGCACGAAGGTGCGCAGTTCTCAGTGAGGTGGGCTCGAAGGTCTCACGTATGCGATTATGGAGGGTTGCCAGTTCAGACGATGCAATTGTGGAGGTCTCAACTTGTGTACCCACCCACCTTTGGCCCTGAATGATGATCCAGCTGGAGGACGAATCCGGATCCACTGGATCCGGATCAGCCCAATTCACAACACGCGATGGCCTCGAGCGATGCCGGCGGTTGCTAGCTCCACGACTTCTCGCCCAAAGTGTATCACAGCGTGGACCATTTGACTCACAGGTCCTTCAGGATGGCGCGAAGCTGATCTCGGCGCGCGGCCGCTGCGACGGCTCTTGCGACAAACACTTCGCCATGAGGTCAGCGATCGCGTCCGGACATGTGCTCTGAGTACAGCGTTGTGGGGCGTGGGGCTGCGAGGACCGGCGCGCAGCCCGTGCTGATGGACATACGCGAGCGCCGGCGCGATGGTTCATTGTGATTTCCGCAACGTCGAGATGCAGGCTTGACAAGCGCTGGAACGAGACATTGGACGACGTATAGTTTCGTACTCGGCTTCGGCACTTAACAAGCCTCATGGTTCGTCATGTTCAAACATCAGGCGCAACCCCTCGGCGACCTCAGCCGCGCTGGGTCGCAGCGTTGGATCGTACGAGAGACATTGCTGCGCGAGTTTGACGAGCGGCTCAGGACTCGACTCATCCAAGGACGGCTGGAGCTCTCCCTTCGCCACAACAATGACAACCTCCATAGCACTCAAGCGGTCGCCGCTGGCGTTGACGGCGCCCTCGAACGGGGCCTTGACCGTGTCCAAAGACGAAAGAACGACGCCGAGCGAGTACAAGTCGGCCGACTGGGACGAATCTTCACCAAGTATGACCTCCGGGGCGGTCCATCGAGCATCGCTGCTAACGCAGGCTGGCAACGTTTGCTCATAGTACACGCCGAGCGTCGTCTTGACTCCGAAGCCGCTGAGCTTGGTGTGTCGGTAGTCGCCATCCAACAAGATTTTGCGTGACGAGAGCTCGCGGAACACGGTCGGAGGCGAGCGTGTGTGTAAATATGCGAGCGCGGTGGCCACGTAGATCGCGATGCGGCTCTTGAGGTCCTTCCACGAGAGGGAGGCCGCGCGGTCCAACTCTAGCAGCGCGCGCAGGTCGCCGCCCTCCATGAGTTCGATTACGGCCTGGATTGAGCGTGCGTCGTGCGGCGGCCATGCGACGCCCAAAAAGCGCACGATGGTCGGGTGCTCGAGCTGCGCGACCTGTTCAACATGCTCCGCAAGCCCACGCGCTCGTGCTGGATTTTGGCCGTCGGACGCCAGCCGCTTGATGATCACGTTGGTGGTGCCGTACCGGCCCAGCCATGTTTCATAGAAAAAACTGCGCGACAGTTGTTTGACGATCTCCACCTCATCGTACTCGATGCGGAACTGAACCAAGCTAGGGAACGGAAGGTCTCCACTCGACGCGTCCGCGCGGTCCACGTGCGTCTGTGCCTCGTGCGTGGCTTCTTCCTCGTCTATGTGCGTCACAAGACACTGGCTATCGGGACCGTGACGCTTGCAGCCGCGGTATATGAAGAAGGCGAGCAGCGCCAACGCGCCAACCCCCAATGTGATACCTATGGCGATCGCCGTCCAGTTGCTCGAGCTCTGGTCGGCTGTAGCAAGAGAAAGATGTGTCGCACCGACTTCCGGGATACAGATTGACCCACTACCGTTCGACCGAATCGGCTGCGCGATCATGCCGTTTGAACAAGACGTGGTGCGTAGATCTACGTCAACCGTCTCGAGGTTTTGGAGAAACGCGAACTGCGAGGCCTTCAGCGTAACGTCCGTAAGGTCACACCGACGCAGCGACAGCGTCTTGAGCGTGTTCATGGCGAAGATAGCGTCCGGGATCTTGTACAGCGGGTTGCCTGTGAGATTGAGCGTCTCGATGGCCGGGAGGGCGATCGCCAGGTCCGAGAGCACGTTGAAAGCGAGATTGCTAGCGAAACAGCAGAACGATGCAGTAAGGGATGCGTGAGTGAAGGAATGCCGGCGCGAGGCGTAGGTCCCACTTGGATACGTACAGCATCGAGATATTATTGAACGCCACACTGTCCGGTACGCTGGAAATCGAGTTCTCGCTGAGGTCCACGTAGCGAAGCGGCAGCGTCGAGAGCTCTGCGGGCACCTCCGTCAGACTGGCGTTGCGGAGCGTCACGTGCGTCCAGCGATGTGACGATACGTTGGAGAGCGCGCCGCGCAGATCCACGTCTGAGAGGTAGCTGTGGTTAAAGCGCACACCATAACAATCAAATCAGACTTGTTCCTAAGCATGTCATGGAGCGTCGTGTCGACTCATGAAACGTACACGCTCTCGACGGCGGCGGGCGCGCTCGACAGCCGGTCGGACCAGTTGTCCGTGGGCCCACCGAGACACTGGTACGCGGCTACGCTGCACGTGCCGGATGTCGTTCCAGCGATCATCAGAGCTCGCTGTTGCTCATCTGTGAAACACTCCCCGGCCGCCGCGCTCGGCTGACACGCATCCCGCGACGCGTACAAAACACAGGGCCGGGGGCCGCAGCGCGCCGGGCACGCGGTGGACGAGAGCGTTGGGGCGCAGGCCGCGAGGGGCGCGTCCGCTGCGCCTGACGGACGTCGCGCCATGTCGTGTGGAGGTCGCGTGGTGCGCGATGATGATGGAATGGCGTGGGACGGAGTCTTCCCGACAGGTGGCTTCGACGGTCTCATTTATACGGTTCTGGAGGTTTCCCAGTCCAGGCAATGCGGTTGTGGAGGTCTCAGCCTTCTGTACCCACCTGTGGCTTTGGATTCACTTGAAGCTATGCACCCAGCCGGCAAGAGACTCAGTGTCCCAGCTTCAGTGTGTGGCAGACGCCGCGTGCACCGCGTTTCTGCCGTGGGGTTGTGTCGGAGGAGATCACCTTGCATCCTTCCGTGGGTCGTAGCCCGTGGTCCACCGGCGTTTCCGCCCAATAAATATCCAGCCTTGACCGTGCGTGGCCACATCAAAAATGGAAAAGCACCTTGACTCCTATGAGTTATAAAGCGTCGATATACGGACATTCATGCTTGCATTGGGACTGGTCATCATTCTGTCCACAGTCGCTCACGTGTGTCGCTCGATGATGTACACACCGGCAAAGAAGCCGTGCGGTGCCTCGGCGCCCACCATCTCGATGCGACGGATCTCGTCGTCCAAGTCCTCGTCGGCGTCCTCATCGGCCTCGAACGCGTCGCTCCCGAGTGTCGCGCGGTGCACGCGCCCAAACCCGTTGCGCTGGAAAAAGGCCACCAGCGGACGCAGCTTGCTCTCGCAGTACCCTCGCGGTGCGCGACGGCGGAACTGGGGTGTGTAGAACCCTTCGTCGGCAGCATAAGAGAGCTCTTCTTCATCGTCGGCATAGTCAACAAGCGCGAGCGGCGGGAGCTTGCCTTCCTGACTCCACTCCACGGCCATGCTACCGCGATTCTCGTAGACGTAGTCTTCGTCGTACTGCTCGTCGTACTCGTCTCTGGTCTCGTGGAACTCGTCCATGCGCTCGTGGAACTCCTCCATTTCGCTGTCCCAGCCGTCGTCGCGCAGCTTCTGTTCAAACACCTGAGGCGCGTTGTCGTATCGGTCACGGTACGCTTGCGCCTCTCGGTCCACCGACTGCAGCGCCTCACAGAACGCACAACGGATAGCACCCCCGTTGGCCGACGGAGTGGCGTTGTCGATGTGGAAGCCCATTGCCGAGGCGGGTCCGCGGCGCGGGTACTGGCGCTTGATCTCCTCCAGGCGAGACAGCGGCAGAATGAACGGCACGATGATGTACGACGTGACGTTGGGTGTTTCTTCCGAGTAGAGGAGCGACTTGAGCTCGCTGGCCATGAGCCACGCGAGTGATAGCAGCGAGATGGACCGCTCGCGCGATCCCAGCTTGGTCTGCCACGAGCGCAGGGTTTCCTTCAAGCCGGGGTGTTTGTTGTGTTGGTGACGTAGCTCTCGTGTACGCTTGAAACCGTGCCACGCCTCGAAATCCAGCACGGGCGCGTCTCTGCACCAGTCGGCCACGCAGCCGCGGAACAGGCACTTGGTGTGCGCGCGGACGGCGTTGGACACGCGCTTGACGGTCTCCTCGTCTTCGCTCAGCGTCGGACACGTCCCGAGCAGCGCGATGCAGTCGCCCGTGGTCAAGAACGGGAACAGCGCGGTCTTCACGACGTGCCAGTGGCGGAGCAGCGACGAGCTCGACGGGGCTTCTTCAGGCGCTGCGTCCAGGCGCGCGCGCTTCGCAGGCGGTGGTGACATCATGGGACGTTTAGGGGGAATCCACAACTGAGAACGCAGCGAGAGAGGGCTCACGGAGGTCAACGGATCCCGTCGGAATGAATCATTCGTGATATGTGTCATAAACCGGCACCACGTCATTACGAGACTGTTTGCGCTATGTATCGAAATATGAACTTTGGGAGTTATGTAAGATATGTGTTTCCGGAGTTTCACAGAAATCATTGGTCATTACATGAGTTTTCCGTGAATTGATATGTGAAATTTAGGCTTTGACATGGAAGAACTATGTTACCTTTGTAATTTATGCTTCCTGCAAATCGTTCCACAGGATCTTCTGGGATCAACAACCGAGACTTTCGAGCTTCAAGTCCATTCCAACACGGGCTCCGAGCGTCGTGAGCACAGGGCTTTTCTCACGGCGAGTCTCTGTTCGTTGCGAGCTTCAGATCCGCAGACGCTCCGACGGCCAGCTGTAGCCATCTCGCTGTAACGCAAAACGCTCACAAGCCGGATACGTATCTTCGGCGGCCGTAGCGATGACGACCCATAAGACGCTGTGGGCATTCGAATACCAATCCTCACATTGCAGCAACACGGCCGCGGCTCATTCGCTTCCATAGGATACCAAGTCCTTGAGGATCTTGCGGAGCTCGTTCGAGATGTGGATCGCGTTGGGTCGGTTCTTCGGATCGAGCGACAAGCACGCACGCGCGAGTTGGGCGATTGGCACTGGGCACGTCGGCTGGAATGACGGCTGGAACCTACCGGACGACACGAGGCGCAAGACCGTAACCTCCGGTATGCGCCCGCCGTCCGAGTTCACAGCGTCAAAGAATGGGAACCTTGCAGTGTCCAGCTCGGACAGCACCACACCGAACGAGTAGATATCGGCAAACTCCGTGTAGTGGCCGCCCATAATAACCTCCGGCGCAATCCAGCGCGACGTACCGACGCCCGCAGTCATCGTCTCCTCCACCGAGCGGTTCCGCGAGATACCAAAGTCACTCAGCTTCGCGCCAGTGTTGGCGTCGATCAACACGTTGCGCGACTTCAGATCTCGGTGGATCAGCTTCGGGTTCAACGTGTGCAAGTACACGAGCGCGTCAGCGATGTCGATCGCGATCTGGCACTTGAGGTTGGCCCATGTGAGCGACGGCGCACGGCTCGAGTCCAGCAGCGAGCGCAGATCACCGCAGTCCATGAACTCGGTGACGGCCTGGATGGTCAGCGCGCTCGTCCAGGCGACACCAATAAAGCGCACGACCTTGGGGTGGTCGAGACGCGCCATGATCTTGACCTCGGCGGCAAAGGCGAGCGCGTCGTCCATCGTCTTCTTCTCGCTGAGCAGACGCTTGATGGCGACGTTCTCGTTCATGTAGAGGCCGAGCCAGACCTCACCGAAGCCGCCACGCGAGAGCAGCTTGATGGGCTCGATGTCGCGGTACTCGATGCGGACGGCAAGCAGCTCAGGGTCCTCCCAGACGCCTCCGGCAAACGTACTAGTTGTGGCAGCTTCGGAGAGTGTATAAGCACCCTGTTTGCTGGATTCAGTCGGCGTGAGAAGCGCTGACGGCTTGCGTTTGCGACGAAGACGCATTGCAACCAGGAGCACAACTAGTGCCACGGCCGCGACGATCCCCCCAACCAGGATCGGGATGTTGTTGGAGGAGCGGCGCTCCACTGCATTGATCGTTTTGGTTTTGCCCAGAACACACACCGAGCCAGCGCCGCTCGGAAACGACTGCGAGGTGCTTTCGTTTGGACACGACGCAGCGACGAAATCAGCGTCCAGCGTCTGGATCTGCTGGAGGAACACGAACTGTGTCTCGGTAAGGATGGTGCTCGTGAGGTTGCACTGGCGCAGGCCCAGCGTCTTGAGCGTCTTCATCGCAAAAATCGCCTCTGGGATCTTGGCGAGCGGGTTGCCCGTGAGATTGAGCGTGACGATTGCCGGGAGGTCGATCGGAAGATCCCTCAGGTTGTTGTACGCCAGGTTTCTACACAGACAAATCGTGCCGGTGAGTTCCCGATTGTAGTGTAGATTTCTCCCCGTTTTGGCTCCACGCTGGGTGACGTACAGCTCTGTGACGGTCTTGAAGGGCGCAGCGTCTGAGATGGTCCGGATGAAGTTCTTGGTGAGCTCGACGTACTGGAGCGGCAGCGTCGCGAGCGCCGAGGGCACCTGCTTGAGGTTGGCGTTGTTGAACGCGACGCGCGTCCACTTGCGACCGGAAAAGTCTGCGCCCGCGAGCGCGTTCTGGAGGTTCATCTCGGACAGGTAGCTGTCCACAAAGCAATATCGTCAATCGTGATCCGCGAAGGCGACTCAGAACGTCCTTGTACGTACAAGCTCGTGACGGATGCGGGCGTGGCGAAGAGGCTCCTGTCGAGCTTGACATTCTTGACGTCGCCGCGCCGGTTGAACCCGAGCCCGCCGCTGACCTGCACGGCGTACACGCCATCCGATGGGTACGCGATCTGCTGGACCTTTGTGACTGGCGCGGTTGTGACTGTCGCCTGGTGGGACGACGGCGAGAGCGCGAGGAACCACTTGCCGTTGGCCCTGTCTACGAGGCTACCAAGACACTGGTACGACACGGAGCAGGGAGTGTTGCCTCCGTCAGGCACAACGAAGTCGTCTTGTGTGTAGCATGGTCCAGCAGCGCCTGAGGGATGGGCTTGGCACGGCTCCGCGGCCGACGGCGCGTAGAGCACGCAGGGGTCGGCACCGCACCGCGCGGGGCAGCCCACGGACGTGAGCACAGTGTCGGAGAGCGACTGGCACACTTGAAGCGCCCTCGTCGATGCAGGCGACACAATTAGGACCAAGGCAGCGGCGTCCACGATGCTGACCACTCGCATCGTGTGCGGGCTGGATCGAAATGGGAATGTGACACTGCCTGATCAGTGAACCGCGGTTCTCAATTGAGCGAGTCAACCTACGGTCAACTGATTCACGAAGACGAAATTTCGTGGGAAAAGAACGTAAATGTAGCGTCGCGAAGCCACCAGAGTCTTGCGTGGCTTCATGGCTGTAGTGGGTTGATGCGCAGTGCTTCTAGTTGTTCTTCGCGGTGGTTTGTGGGAAGGAAGCCGTCGAAACTGACCGTGCAACCCATCGTGTGCGACGAAACGATCACTGAATAGATGAGTTGGAGTCGTTCTGGGTCCCGAGGCACCCACTGAAGTCGTCGAGAACGTTGGAAAGATTATTAACAGAACGTGAAATTTCGTTGTACGGTATGGAATTGCACGGAGACCACCAGCCCCACCCTCGCGCAATGCCAACCCACGCGAAGAGCAGCCTGCCTGGTTGCTCTAGAGGTAGTCCTTCATGATCTTGCGGAGCTCGTACGAGATGTGGATCGCGCTCGGGCGCTGCGCCGGGTCGTACGACAAGCAGGCGTGTGCCAGCTTCACGATGGGCTCTGGGCAGTTGGACTCGAACGACGGCTTCAACTTGCCTGCCGACACGAGCTGCAGGATGGTCACGTCCGGCATCTTGGCGCCGTTCGTGTTGACGGCGTCGTGGAACGGGGACTTGGCCGTGTCCAGCTCCGACAGCACCACACCGAACGAGTAGATATCGGCAAACTCCGTGTAGTGGCCGCCCATAATAACCTCCGGCGCAATCCAGCGCGACGTACCGACGCCCGCAGTCATCGTCTCCTCCACCGAGCGGTTCCGCGAGATACCAAAGTCACTCAGCTTCGCGCCAGTGTTGGCGTCGATCAACACGTTGCGCGACTTCAGATCTCGGTGGATCAGCTTCGGGTTCAACGTGTGCAAGTACACGAGCGCGTCAGCGATGTCGATCGCGATCTGGCACTTGAGGTTGGCCCATGTGAGCGACGGCGCACGGCTCGAGTCCAGCAGCGAGCGCAGATCACCGCAGTCCATGAACTCGGTGACGGCCTGGATGGTCAGCGCGCTCGTCCAGGCGACACCAATAAAGCGCACGACCTTGGGGTGGTCGAGACGCGCCATGATCTTGACCTCGGCGGCAAAGGCGAGCGCGTCGTCCATCGTCTTCTTCTCGCTGAGCAGACGCTTGATGGCGACGTTCTCGTTCATGTAGAGGCCGAGCCAGACCTCACCGAAGCCGCCACGCGAGAGCAGCTTGATGGGCTCGATGTCGCGGTACTCGATGCGGACCGCAAGGAGGTCCGGGTCGCCCCAGATGCCTGTGCCGCCGGTGTTGTCCGTGCTTGTGGTGCCGTTCGTGGTGTCGCCAAACTTGTTGATGGTTCCCGTGTAGTGCGAGTTATCGGGCTGCTTCTTCTTGCGGCACAGGAAGAACGCGAGTAGCGCGACGACCACGACACCCGCGACGATACCGACGATGATGGCGGTCGAGTTGCTCGAGCTCTTCGCGGTCTCCGTGGGCGCCGTCGTGGGGGCGCTGCCTGGGATACATACCGAGCCAGCGCCTGTCGGGAACGTCTGCGAGATTGTGCCGTTCGGGCACGTCGTGGTGACAAAGTCCGCGTCCAGCGTCGTCAGCTGCTGCAGGAACGTGAACTGCGCGTCCGTGAGCGCGATGTTGGACAGGTTCGTCTGGCGGATCGCCAGCGTCCGGAGCGTCTTCATGCCGAAGATGGCGTCGGGGATCTTGGAGAGCGGGTTGCCCGTGAGGTTGAGCGTGACGACCGCCGGCAGCGCGACCGTGAGGTCCTTGAGCTCGTTATAGGCCAGGTTTCTGAAGAGATAGATAGACAGAGAGGCCTGGGAGTAAAGACAAATGACGCCAGAAGAAAATGGTGTCAGAGTAAGGCACGTACAGCTCCGTGACCTTCTTGAAGGGCGCGGGGTCCGTGATATTGGAGATGTAGTTCTTGCTGAGGACGAGAAAGTTGAGATCGGGCAGCTTCCCGAGCCCCGCGGGCACCTCGAGGAGGTTGGCGTTGTTGAACGACACGCGGGTCCACTTGCGCGTCGAAAAGTCGACGGTGGCGAGTGCGTTCCGGAGGTTCATGTCGGACAAGTAGCTGTTCATATCCACACCAAGAGATCCATTAGACCTGGCGACAAGTGAGACCGTAGGCTCCGCACGTACAAGCTCGTGACCAGCGGTGGCGTGGTGAAGACGCTGTTGTCCAGCTTGACGTTCTTGAGGTCGGTGCGCGCGTTGCGGCCGAGTCCGCCGATCACCTCGACCGTGGTGACGCCGGTGGTCGGGTACGCGAGCTGCTGGATCCGGGTCACGCCTGCGGTCGTGATCGCGTTCTGCTGCGACGACGGCGTGAGCGCCAGCTTCCATACGTTCTTGTTCACGACAATCGACTTGAGGCACTGGTACGTGACGCTGCACGTGGCGGCCGCACCGGTCTCGTCCGTGACCGAGAAGCTGTCGTCCGTTAGGCAGGATCCGGCGGCGCCGGTCTCCTTACAAGCCTCCACCGTTTGCGACGGGCTGGGCGTGTAGAGCACGCACGGGAACTCTTCCGGGCACGCCTTGGGGCAGAAGGCGGAGGTGAGCACGTTGTCGGTGATGGCCGCGCAGGGCTGCGCCGTGACGGCCGTCGGCGCGGCCATCAGCGCCGCGAGCGCCGCGGTCTGGGCGAGGAGGCGCCGCGTGGGCGAGGGCGTCGGCATCGCGCGTGGGGAGGGCGAAATCGGGATCTGGCCGACGCCGTGGCACTGCCGCTGGCGGCGCAGAGCCCACGGCCACGGCGCCGGCGGGCCACGCGCGTGGGTTCGCTTCTTCCCTCGGCATGTGATTTATTTTGGCCCCCGTGGCGGTCTCCAGTCACACAGTAGGTGAGAGATATGCCCAAAGAGATCCCGGACTCAGATGCGCTCCTCAGATCCTGTATCACACCCGACAGGGGTAGGGGATTCTAATATTCGATATTTGGACAGCGTGGGAAGTGGATGCAGGTTTTATGGAATGGTGTTCAAGGTATGTATCGAATTTCGAAGGGTGGTCAGTCACGCAGGCTTTGGGTGCATTAGGGGTAGGGATGGAAGATTGCAACCCGCCGCGCGGGCCAATCGGAGCCGCTTCGGCTGAACTGAGGGCAGGTGAAACTTGCCAACTTTTTTGGTTCTCGGCGACCGCAGCCAACGCCCTGCCCAACATTGGGCGCGCCAACAAAAGTCCCCAACGCCCAACGCCGCCAGCATACCCAACGGCCTGCGGGCGAGAACACCAACCGAGCCGCGCCAAGAGAAAGCGGCATATCACATCTGGCGGCGACCGTCCAACATCCAACCCAACGTTGGCCAACGCGCGGTCTATTCCACCGATCGGCGTAGAGTGGTAGGCGCCGTATTGGATTGTTCCTCCGCGAATCCAGCGTCGTCCAGAGTCGGCGTGATCGGTCCCAACTCATCCAGAGACCGAGAGATCCAGCGCCCACGCCATCGAATCCGAACCTGATATGTTGACCTCTGCGCGGCTGCTCGCGGCGGCGCTGGCGCTCGCGGTGCTCGCGCCCGCGACCGCGGACGCGCAGGCCTGCGACGCGCTGACGCAGAACACGCTCACGTCCTCGGGCTGCCCGGCCAAGTGCGGCGCGAACCCGTGCGTGCTCTACTCGCCGGCGCAGAAAGAGCAGTGCCAGGTCACGGGCCCGGCGGGCGAGTGCTTCGCCGACGAGGCCTTCACGGTGCCCGGCACGACGGCCGCGTGCAACGTGACGTTCCAGTGCCTCGACTCGCTCGTGGACGGCACCAAGTGGTTCCTCTCGCTCGCGCCGTCGTCGCTGCAGGAGAAGATCACGACCGCGGCCGTGACCGAGA
The DNA here is from genome assembly GCA_027475725.1 of Pythium rhizo-oryzae. NCBI lineage: Eukaryota > Oomycota > Peronosporomycetes > Pythiales > Pythiaceae > Pythium > Pythium rhizo-oryzae. The sequence goes on along the minus strand of JAMFLL010000561.1, from coordinate 16,030 downwards.
TCAAGCAGCTCGCGTACCCGGCGAACGGCGTCACCACCGTGCAGGTCGCCGGCGGGCTCGGGCGCAATGCGCGCGGCGACATCAAGAACGTCAAGCTCGACAGCACCTTCTTCGCGACGCCCAGCACGGTCAAGAGCTTGTGCGTGGTGATATCTCATTCACAAGTGGGTGGGTGCATGCGTTCCGACTGATTCTGTGTGTGTTGGTTTCTGTAGCTACCTTTCCGAGATGAACCTCCAGAACGCGCTCGCCACCGTCGACTACGCGTCGCGCAGCTGGTCGGCCGTCGCGTTCAACAACGCCAACCTCAAGGAGGTGCCCGCGGGGCTCGGCAAGCTCCAGCTCCAGTACGTCGAGCTCAGCAAGAACGTCATCTCCAACATCACGGACGCCACGCCCTTCAAAAATGTCTCGACACTGTACGTGTTCACTACATGACGGCTGCTTCATCCCGTTTCACTCACTAATCGCTCGAAAATGCCTTCAGGAACCTGGCCTATAACGAGCTCAAGGACCTCACGGTCGCGCTGCCGGCGGTCGTCACGCTCAACCTCACGGGCAACCCGCTCTCCAAGATTCCGGACGCCATCTTCGGCATGAAGACGCTTCGGACGCTGGCGATCCGCCAGTCGAACCTGTCCAACATCGCGCTCACGGACGCGCAGTTCACGTTCCTGCAGCAGCTGACCACGCTGGACGCAGACTTCGTCGCCACGTCTTGCCCGAGCGGCACGATCTCACAGACGTTTCCCACGGGAGCCGGCTCGGTGTGTGTTCCTGGCACCGCCCCGACGACGGCGCCCACGGAGTCCACCAAGAGCTCCAGCAACTCGACCGCCATTATCGTCGGCGTCGTCGCCGGTGTGGTGGTCGTCGCGCTGCTCGCGTTCTTCCTGTGCCGCAAGAAGAAGCCGCTCGACAATTCGGCGTACACGTCGCTCAACAAGGGCAACGACACGTCGAACGACGGCACCGACTTCACGGATGGCTACCTCAGTGGCACTTCGAACTCGTCCAACATCTGGAATGACCCGGACCTGCTCGCTGTCCGCATTGAGTACCGTGACATCGAGCCCATCAAGCTGCTCTCGCGTGGTGGCTTCGGTGAGGTCTGGCTCGGTCTGTATATGAACGAGAACGTCGCCATCAAGCGTCGGTTGGGCGACAAAAAGACCATGGCGGACGCACTCGCATTTGCGGCCGAGATCAAGATCATGGCCCGCCTGGACCACCCCAAGGTCGTCCGCTTCATCGGTGTGGCGTGGACCAACGCGCTGACCATCCAGGCCGTCACCGAGTTCATGGATTGCGGAGATCTGCGTTCGCTGCTGGACTCGAGCCGCGCATCCTCGCTCACGTGGGCCAACCTCAAGTGCCAGATCGCGATCGACATCGCCGACGCGCTCGTGTATTTGCACACGTTGAACCCGAAGCTGATCCATCGAGATCTGAAGTCGCGCAATGTGCTCATTGATGCCAACACTGGCGCGAAGCTGAGTGACTTTGGTATCTCGCGGAACCGATCTGTGGAGGAGACAATGACCGCAGGCGTCGGCACTGCCCGTTGGATCGCGCCGGAGGTGATCCTGGGTGGCCACTACACGGAGTTTGCTGATATCTACTCGTTCGGCGTCGTGCTGTCGGAGTTGGACACTGCCAAGTCGCCGTTCCACGACGCCGTCAACACGAACGGCGCCAAGATGCCAGATGTGACCATTCTGCAGCTCGTATCGGCTGGTAAGCTCCAGCCGTCGTTTGAGACGAGCTGTCCGGAGTCAATCGTGAAGCTCGCGCGCGCGTGTCTGTCGTTCGACCCGGCGCAGCGTCCGAGCGCGATCCACATCTCGTACGAGCTCCGCAAGATCATGAAGGACGAACTCTAAGGCCCCGACACCTGCGAAAACAAGCGCGGACGCGACTGTGGGAAGAAGACAGTCGTGCCGTGCTGCATATCCACCGATTGGTACTATCTACCGTGAAACTAGTGCGTATTACGAAGCGAAAAGAAGACACGTTCATTGTGGAAATGGAAATAACCAACTCAAGGCGATGCCAAGGGCTTAGACGAGATAGCCGTCGTCCTGCTCGCTGCGGATGCCAAGCTGGCGCTTGCGCGGGTTGCCGCCCGACGGGTTGTGGTGGCCCTGGCCCATGCCGCTCATGGGTCCGTTATGCGAGAGCGGCATGTAGATCGAGTCGGCGCTGTTGGCGCGCGGGGCGGTCTCCGGGTTCGTCGGGTCCACGACCGAGCCGTCCGGGAGCGTGTACGGGTCCTCCAAGATGCTCGAGGCGAGCGACGAGCCGACCAGCGCGCACAGCAGCAGCAGCGTCGAGGCGCGGAGGGCGAACATGGTGCGAGGAATCTTCGAGAGACCAAGAGAGAGCGAAAATGACCTCAGCTCGCATCAAGGGGATTGCCCAGGGTCACTAGACAGGCGGGCAGGAATGATGGACACCTGATTTTAAGAACATTCTGCAAGAGCGTTCTTCGGCGGAACATCCTTTGTCTTTGTCGCGAGCGTGGGGCGAATCCGCTTTTGGGTTCCTTGCAGCCACTTGCAGCCCACGCAAGTCGAGTTGAACTCCGAACGGACGTCTCCCACTAGACCTTGGAAGGCTTCATCTGATACCCAGGCCGCGCTCACGGCGTCCCACAAACAGAACAAGTCGATCAAGATCTTGGGCTTCATATTCTGATAGGTTACGGTCGCGAGTCTATTCCGAGTGGAGAACACTTTGAGGGGAGAACACATTTCACAGATCGCTCTCTCGGCCGGGGCGCTTGACGTAGACGATCCCGCCTTGATTCGCGCGGCCGCTCTCGACCATGAGTCCGAGCGGACCGTTGGCGCCGACGCCGCGCTTCGCTGGCGCTGGCTCTGGTTGGGCGTCTGGGGCGTCTTGGGGAGTGGTCACGCTCGGAGGAGCGGGCGTCTCCGCCGCACCAACCCCAACCGAAGAGGAGGCGGCCGCGGCGCACGCAGCCAACGCAGTGAGGAGGCCGAGGCGGTTCATGCGATACGGGTTTGGTTCGTTCGTTCTCGAAGGAGTTGTGGGAACACGTTCTGCCTGATCTGGAGCAGCGGGATTGGATCAAGGCCCAGACCTTGTTTTAGTGTCCTGATTGATTTTGTACACCTGCTTACACCTCATCAATAACGGGAACATAACACAGTTTCAGCCCAAAATGTTGTTAAAACGAGGTCTAAAATCCGGTTCCAAAGAACTGGGTGGCACAGAATGATGGTACAACTCGTACATATCTGTGACGTGCGCATTCATTGTCGCGTTTGTCACCCATCACAGGTCGTTCTTGAGGATCTCACGGAGCGCGTACGCGGCGCGCGCGGCCTCGGGGCGCTGCGCTGCATCTGCCAGCAGACACTGCCGCGCGAGTGCTGCGATCTGCGGTGGACACGCGTCCGTTGGCGCTGGCGCCAGCTCGCCGCGCGCCACGCGCTGCGCCACCACTTGGAGCGGCATCTTGGAGCTGTCCGGGTTCGCTGCGTCGGCGTACGGCGGCCGCGTGCTGTCGAGTTCACACACAAGCACACCGAATGTGTACATATCAGACTGTGGCGAGCGCGGCCCGGCCTTGAGCACCTCGGGCGCAGTCCACGGTATCAGCGACTCGGCGGCTCCGCAAATCACCGAAAGTTGCAGCAACTGGAGCTTGGTCGAGCCGCTTTCGTCGAGCAAAACTTTTCTGGACGTGGCTTGACAGGGCACTGCACGCTGCGTGTGGCTGTGTACGAACGCGATAGCGTCGATGAGGTCGATCGCCACTTGGCACTTGAACTGCGGCCACGAGAGCGCAGGCGCGTCGGGTGTGTCGAGCAGTGAGCGGAGGTCGCCACGCGGCAGGAATTCGCTCGCGACCTGGATGTCCCGCGCCTTCTCCCACGCGACACTGATAAGCGCAACGATACGTGGATGCCGCAACGGGGCGATCGTGCTGACGTGCTGCGCGAACGCGACCGCGTTCGCCATGGTCTGCGCGGCACTCGCGAGTCGCTTGATAACCACGGGACCCTGCACACACGCGCCGCGCCAGTTCTCGGTGTAGCCACTCGCACTAAGCAGACTTTGTGATTGTAGGTGCTCACACGCGACGCGTAGCCGCTGCAACTCTGGGTCGTTCCAGATGGAGCTCGAGGCATCGAAGCTTCGTTCGCTCACGAGAAAGCCGTCGGCGGCGTCCAAGTCCATGCCGCTGGTCGACTCGGTCCGCACAAACTCGATCTGCCGGCTGGACGAGGTCATGGCGTCGATGTCGAGCGATGCCCCAAAGTACAGTTCGTCATCGTCGAGCTCGCGCTCGCCCGTCTCCGCAATGTCCGAGGACGCGACGAAACAGATCGTCGAGGAGGGTGCTTGGAGATCCTGTTCTTGTGCGTTTTCGTCTTCCTCCTCTTCCTCCAGCACACGAAGCGCATTCGCCACCACGTCGGGCGGTGCGAAGCGAACGCGCAGCTCGCGGACACTCGTCTCGTACGCGCGCGTGAGCTCGGTGAGGTCGCTCGCCGGGTCTGCACCCAGCTGCTCGCACACGGATGCCACAAACGACGCGTTCAGCGCCTCCAGCGCCAGCGCGTACGTCTTTGGGACGGCGGAATCTTCAGTAGCCGCAGCTGCAGCCGTGTCACTCGTGCGCTTTGGATAGTCTGGGCTGCGATCCGTGGTGTCCGCGCGCGGCCGCTTCCGTGTCCGCTCGCTGCCGTGACGTGCCATGGCATGGGGCGTTTTTCTTCGCGGCTCATCCGCCACGGTCTCAGCTGCGTCGCGGCTCACCACTGCCGCTGCCATCGCGGCTGCTGGCACTGCCGTCGACTCGCCTGACGCGTGGCCGTCGGCGGCCGCCGCTGCGCGCCGCATTGCGGTCATGTCCACCCACGTACAAATAAGAAATAAAACTCTCAACCTCGCGAAACGGGCAATCGAACCGCCCCGAAAGTGATACGAACTGGCTTGTCTAACGTGGTATATCACATCTGCGACGTGTGTGGCCACCTGGGGTCACAGCTCGTTCTTGAGCAGCTCCCGGAGCGCGTACGCCACGGCGGCCGCCGTGGGTCTCTGCGTCGCGTCGCGCGCCGTGCACTGCTGGACGAGCCGCGCGATGGTCTCGGGGCACTGCGGTGAGGCGGTGGGCGTCAGCGCGCCCTTGGCGACCTGCTGCGCGACCAGCTCGTCCTCCATCTTGGCGCCGTCGGGGCTCACGACGTCGGCATAGGGCGCGCGCGTCGTGTCCAGCTCACACAGCAGCACGCCGAGCGCGTACACGTCGGCGGCGCCCGAGACGCTGCCTCCGGTGATCACCTCCGGGGCCATGTACCGCACCGCGTGGGAGCGGCGCTGCTGCGCCACGTCGGAGCCCTGAATCACGTTGAGCTTGGCGCGCGCGTCGTCCGTGAGCAGCACCTTACGAGACGACGGCAGGTGCAGCATCGCGGACGCGTGCGGCTGCGCATGAAGGAACGCGAGCGCGTCGACCACGTCGACCGCGACCTGGCACTTGAAGTTGTCCCACGTGAGCGACACTGCGTGGTCCCCGTCCAACAGCGTCCGCAGGTCGCCGCGCGGCATGAATTCGGTCGCGACCTGAAGCTGCGGGGCCTTGGTCCACTCGACGCCCAGTAGCGAAACGATCCGCGGGTGCTGCAGCGAGGCGACGGCCTTGATGTTGGCCGCGAACACGAGCGCGTTGGTCACGTCCTGGCGCGGCGGTGCGAGCCGCTTGAGCGCCACGGGCGTCGCGCCCTTCCACACGCCGCGCCACACCTCGCTCTGCGGACTGCTGAACACGGCGCACTCTGGTTCGACGGCACTGGCGTCGACCTTGAGCTGCAGGAGCTCGGGATCCGTCCAGATGCTAGACGAGCCGTACGTGTTGGCGCTCGCCAGGAACCCCTGGAACGTCGACGACGCGGGCGGCGCGAAGGAGGAGGACGTACCAATTGCACCGGCTGAGCTCGACGACGACGACGGTACAGATGACCCAAAGGCGAATGCGCTGGAACTCGACGAAGGTCGGGGTTTGTTTTTGTGGCGACCCTGTCCTTTCGGTGGGGGTGGCCCCGGAGTGAATGCGCTCGTATCGCCTGGTGCGAAAGACGCAGGCGGCCTCGCTGCCGATCCAAACGCCGCCGCGCTGCCGCTCGTGAAGCCAAAGCCAGAGAAGTCAGCCGGCGCCGCGGACGGTGCGCTTGCGGGCGCTGCGGACTGTGCGCTAGCCGGTGCCCCGTACAGTGCGCTTGCGGGTGCCGATGGTGGGGCGCTGTACGAAAAGCCGGATGACGACGTTGGGGGCATGCCAAACGCTACGTCACTCCACGATGCCGACGGCGGAGAGGCGCTGATCTCGACACCGAGTGAGCCAACAACGCCATCACTAGTACTGGGAGTGCGCGGCGGCGGCGAAGAGCTTGTCTCGGGCGGCGGTGGCGCGGGCGCCTCCACCGGCGCCGACGCAAACTGGCGGCGCAGCGCCACGACGTAGTCGATGTACTCCTGCGCGGCCTGCGAGAAGTCGCCGTGCGGGTGGAGCGCGCGCTGCGCGGCCACGAACGCCGCGAATGCGCGGTTCAGCGCCTCCATCGCGGCCTCGAAGGTCGCCGGCTCGGCGTCGTCGGCGCCGTCATCCCGCGGCTTGTGTACTTGGCGGTGCTGCCACTTAGCGGAGACCTTGGCGATCTTGCGGGGCTTTTCGTGGATCGACGCGCCCACGTTTGCCGCGTCGCCGGCGTTCTCATGGTCGCTGGCGTCGCTGAGTTTGCGGCGCTTGGACGCTGACGGCGGCGGCGACGCCATCTTGTTGGGGGGGGAGCGAGGGACGCGAGTCGGACTGTGGGAGTGAAGCCTGGGGTGTGCTGTGATACGGAGCCCAACAGCATGTTCTACTAAAGCATTATATCATGTTGTTTTATGGTATAGGCTACTATATTTATGTATCTCGATGGTTGTCAATGTCCAAACCAATCTGCGACGTGTGAGCGCTCACAGCTCGTTCTTGAGGATCTCGCGCAGCGTGTACGCGACCGCTGCGGCCGTGGGTCTCTCCGCGGCGTCGTAGGCTGCGCACTGCGCCACCAGCTGCTGCAGCGACTCGGGGCACTCGGCGCTCGTGGTCGGCGTCAGCGCGCCCTCGACGACCTGCTGCGCGACCAGCTTGTCCTCCATCTTGGCGCCGTCCGGCGTCACGACGTCATCATAGGGCGCGCGCGTCGTGTCCAGCTCACAAAGCAGTACGCCCAGCGCGTACATATCCGCGGCGTCTGAGACGCTGCCTCCCGCAATCACTTCCGGCGCCATGTACCGCACTTGACTCGAGGAGCGGTAATGGGCCACGTCGGATCCGTGGATCAAGCTGAGCTTGGCGCGCGCGTCTTCCGTGAGCAGCACCTTGCGAGACGGCGTCAGCGACATTGTGGTCACGCGGCTCCGCTGAGAGTGGATGAACGCGAGCGCATCAACCACGTCGATCGCGACTTGGCACTTGAAGTTGGCCCACGTGAGCGACGGCGCGGCCTCGGGTGCGTCCAGAGTCGCCCGCAGATCCCCGCCGTCCACGAACTCGCTCACAGCCTGCATCTCCTTGGCCTTGGCCCACTCGACGCCCAGCAGCGCGACGATGCGTGGGTGTACGAGTCCTGCGACTGCCTTGATGTTGCTGGCAAACACCAGCGCGTGCGCCATGCCCTGGCGATCCACGGAGAGACGCTTGAGCGCAACGGGAGTCGTGCCGTTCCACACGCCGCGCCAGACCTCACTTCGTGACGTGGTGTGCACGAGGCTCTTGCGCTCTAGCGTACTCGCATCCACCTCGAGGCGAGCAAGCTCGGGGTCGTTCCAGATGCTCGAGAGACTGTACGTGTCGGTGGCCGCGAGGAAACCTGGAAAGTCCGAGGATGGCGGCGTCGTCGCCGGTGGATCGTTGGGGACTTCCACTTTAGGGGCAAGGTACCCCGTGGGCGAAGGAGAGTATCCGGGAGACGTGGGGGAGTACGCGGGGGACGTGGGGACGTACGCGGGAGACGCAGGGGAGTAAGCGGGAGACGCGGGGGAGTACGCAGGAGACAGCGGCTTCGTCGACGACGGGTAATGGGCGATTTGTATAGGGTACGCGGGTGACGACGGAACGTACGTGTCATGGGCGACTGGTGAGTCTCCTGTCGGTACGAACGTACCAGCGGAGAGTATAAACTCACCGCCATCAGGGCTAAAGGGAGAAGTTGGCTCGAAACGCGGCTGTCTGCCATACTTCACCTCGATGAGTCGCACGTACTCAGCGTAGTCGTCGATGGCGTCAGAGAAGTCTTTGGCCGGGTCGGACGCGAGTCTTGTCGAGAGGAACTGGACGAACGCCTCGTTGAGCCTGCCCACTGCAACTTCGTAGCTCGTTGTCACTTTGTACGCGCGCTCAGCTGCCTGGAGCCACGTCGAGAACGCCGCCTCTCGAGCGGCGGCGGTTGCTGGACCGTCGACGGGGGCAGACGCATCGAGGCTTTCCTCGACACCGGGGGCGGAATCCACAGTTTCGCTTTGCGGTGCGCACGAAGCGTTGAGGGATGCAGGCTGTGGCGGAGGTGGCGGCGTCTGGCACTCCGGGGAAAGTGCGCTCTCGTTCGAAGATGGCTCGGGCGGTTGAGACGGTGAGAACACCGGAAACAAACTCGTAGGAGATACCACTGAGGCGACTAATGCATCGTCCGACGGGGCTGGTAAGACCGGAGGGAGCATTGGGGCTGGCGCTAACGGGGTAGCCGAGCGTGCACCGTCCACAGCATCGTCAGAGCTCGCACTGGGATCGTCTGCGAATGGGTCGTAGGTCGCCGCCGGTGTCGCGTGGACCGCCGGCGGCATCGTGTCGACTTCTGGCTCGGCGTCGATCTCTGGCTCAGACTCAGGCGGCACTGCCGTGTATGTGGCGCGGGCCTGCTGGACGTACGCGGCATACTGGTCCGTGGCTTTGAGGAAATCTTCGTGCGGGCGGGACGCGAGGCGCGCCGTGAGGAACGCGACGAGCGCAGCGTTCAGGGACCCCACGGCGTCGTCGTGCGAGGCAGACGCCTGCAGTGCGTGTTCAGCGGAGGCGAGCCAGGCAGCGGCGCCGCCGCCGTCGCGCGGGCTGTGGACGCTCCTGACGGCGATCGCGGGCAGCATGGAACGGGTTGTTTTGTGGCGACAACTTTGGACCTCTTCATTGTACCCTATATGAGTATGTCAAACAAAAATTGCAGTCTTAGATCCGCATGGCTACTTATATAGTTGTATCACATGTGGAATCTGTGACGTGTGAGATCGTCAGATCGAGAAACGCGACGGCGCCCGCGTGGCCGTGGCGAGCGGCCACGCGCGACGCCCCGCGCCAGAGATCAGCGCTTGGATCATCGAGCAGCGGCTGCTGAGCTCGCGCCCACGAGAGCACCGTGGTGTGGTCGTGGCGCGCGGCTGTGAAGACGGACGTTCGAAGAAGCGCAAAGCGTTTGGTCGGATGCGCCACGTCGAACAGCGTGGTGAGCACCGACACGTGCGCGTACGTGGCCGCCCACTGAACGATGCGGTGCGAGGCCCACTCGGGGTGGCTTCGCACGATCGCTACCACGACGCGGCTCGCCGTGTCCGAAGCCGCCATTCGCGTCACGACGGTGCGGTGGAGGGCCTCGTGCATGATGCTTTCGGGCGCGAGTTCCCAGAAGCGGAGCAGGATATCCTCGAGCCCATGATGCGCTGCCCACCGCACGAGCAGCGAGGGCTCGCTGCTGGGCTTGGCGCAAATTTCTGGAGCGTAGCGCAGTACGATCCGCAAGTAGCGAGGGATCCACGCTCCGTGAGCTTGGCGGCGTACGTCGCGACACTTGATAGAACGCGTTACCAACACCAATGCGTCCCGCGAGAGGAGTGTGCAGTGGGCACACCACTGCTTGTGGGTCGTGAATAGCCACTCGAGCATCGACCAATGGCCCCGCTCAGCGAGTACGTGCAGCGTTTGACTCCTCACCCTTCGTTCGTCAGGTCGGAGCACATCCTCCGCCAAAAGCCACTCCACCATCGCAGCATTAGCGTTCTCCACGGCGACCCAGAGCCACGCCGCATTCATCACCTGGAGCTCGTTCCAGAGCCACTGAAGCAGCGCGAGGCTGTTAGGCGCATCCCCCACCGGTTCGAGGCGGTACGGGCGAATCAGCCGCCGGGGATCGGTGCTGCGCGCGCTCCTTTTGGACCAGCCACTGGACGGTCTCCAACTGGCCGCCGTTGATCGCCCTCTCCAGCAACGCTGCAGTGCCCGGCACGCACTGCTGGGTTTCATCTACCCACTTCAACACGTGAACGTGCCCGCGACTTGCGGCGCATTCAAGCGCCGCGGACGAGAGCTGGAAGTGCGGGAAGTGTACTGCCTGCCACTGGAGCACCCTCACGTGGCCGCCGGAAGCCGAGCCGTTGAACGCCTCGAGAGTACCGCGCTCCTGCCGAATGAAATAGAGCCACTGGACGACTTTGAAATGGCCATTCGCGGCCGCGCGGTCCATCGCCTCGCTCAAACAGCCGTCGGTCCGATGGAGATGGAGCCACTGGAGCATCGCCAGGTCGCCTCGCGCGGCCGCCGCGTCCATGGCGCTCACGGAACACGGCCACGTGACGCGCTCGTCGTGGTGCAGCACTTGGAGAAGTGCGAGGTCGCCTTGCGCGGCGGCCCAGTCCATGGCTGGATACAGCGGCACGGGCGTCTCGTCGTATCGGCGGCTTGTGCGCGGGGGCGCGCACCCGTGCGTCGACGTCGCGAGCCATGAGCGTACCAGGACACCGTGGTCTTTCAGGGGCTTGCGCTCAAGCCAGTGGAGCACTTGGACCGCCGAGCCGACGCGCACGACGAGCTGGACGCGTTGCCTCGCGGCTGCGGCGGCGATCCACTGCGCCACGGCGAGTTGTTTCGCCCGCGCCGCAGCCTCGACGGCACGCGCCGAGTCGTACCGCGTGCGCGTGTGGAGCCACTGGACGAGATCCAGCAGCTGATCCGGATCCGGGACGCTCGCGATCGCGTCGTACAGCACCCACGCCGGGAACAGGCGCTGCCACGCCGACGAGACCCACCGACGCGCCGTGGGCTCATCCAACATGTTGCTGGGAGCTGCGCGCAGCAGCGCCGCGAGCGCGCGGAAGTTGCCGATGGACGCGGCCGCGTGCGCCACGTCGGCGCGCTCGAATGGGAACGCCGTCTCGTACCGAAGCGCGCGCTCGAGCTCCCCGTCCCGCGTCTCGAGCGCCACGAGCAGGCACGGCAGCGCGTCCTCGCGCGCCAGGAAACGCGCGACGTGGCGCGCCGCGACGGCGGGGAGCATGAGAAACGACGAGAGAGAAAGAAACGCTAAGTGAGACCTGAACATCCGAACGGGTCCCTCGAGGGAGTGACGGGTGTATTGGATGGGGATGACACGCATTGTGGAATAAGAAACCCGTCGCGACGCACACGGAAGGTGTGTGGGCGCTTACGCGCGCAGGTGGCCGGCCGCGGGGTTGTGGCCCATGCCGCCCATGGGGCCGTTGTGCGAGAGCGTGGTGTAGATGCCGCCCGGGTGCTCGCGCGCCTCGCGGGCCTCCTCGGGCTGCGTGTGCGGGTCGATGATCGTGCCGTCGTCCAGCGTGAACGGGTTGCTCAGAATGCTCTCGGCGCGCGCGGGCGCCACGGCGACGGCGGCGACGGCAGCAGCAAGCGCGAGCAGCATCGTCGAGAGGCGCATGGTCGAGTGGTGAAGTGAGACGGAAGCGGAGGCGGAAGTGAGACCGAAGTGGCTTGTTGGCAAGTGCTGACAAGCCCCGCATGGCAGGCATCTGAACTTCCAGAAGAGGGGGCACGCGCCTTTACCGGCACGTGCGGAGACCAAACCTGGGTATACCGACATCGGAGACCGTGGTCTTTATTGATGAGACCAGTGACCATCACTCCCTGCTCATTATACCCAGGGGTAGTCGGTCCAGTCACTTGTTCAGTGCTTGAATTCGGGACGATCGGGTCGATTACCTGTAATAATTGATACAATCGGCGTGATCTATCGGAAATGAAAGGTTAGAACAGTCGAATTCGGTGCTGTTCTTTGAGACGCGCCAGAGCCAGTGCAAGTGAGCTCGTCCGCTCTCCATCCACCAATCAAAATGCTCCATTTGTGGATCCGCTCCCGAACGTGCTAAAAAACGTCCGCCGAATGGCTTCACCGAACGCAGTTTTGTTGCCGCTCGGACGCCCGCGCCTCCACCCGCAGCCACGTGCCTCCCACAACGGAATACCCACCGGAAGACAGTCGTCCGACGCCCCCGTGCCTCTCCGCCAAACGATACGATGCTGGTGCGTGTAGCCTCCGCGATGCCGGACGCGTCGGCCAGCGCGCCCGCCGAGACGCTCGTGGACCGCGTCCATCGCCTGCTCAGCGCCGAGTCCCCCGTGAAGGAGTCGGCGCTCCACCGCCACCTGCTCGACGGTCTCACCACGAGCGACGTGCTCGCGCTCTTCCAGCTCGCGATCGAGCGCGGCTCGGCAGATCTACTGCGCAAGCTGCTCGCCCTCCGGCTGCTGAGCTCCCATGACTTGGTCGACCCCGTGCTGCGCACCATTATCCAGGAGGGCGACGCGTCGATGCTCGAGTCCTTCCTCTCGACGGGGGATCACGCTGCGGCTTCCACAAACACAAACGATCTGCTTCGCATCGCCGTGCAGCAGGACAACGCCGAGCTGGTCGCGAGTCTCTTGCGCCACCTGCACGTGGACGTGGATGCGCTGGACCACGAGACCGGCTGGGCGGCGCTCCACTTTGCCGTCGAGTGGGACAGCGTGCGCGTTCAGACGCTGCTTTTGCAAGCAGGCGCCAACATCAACACGCGCGCTGGTGACGACGGAATGACACCACTCAACCTCGCGGTCCAGCTGGGCTTCTTCGACTCGGTGCGGTTCCTCGTCGAGTCCGGCGCGGACGTCGCGATCACGGATTCCGCAGGCGCGACACCGCTCCACACGGCCGCCCGAGAGGGCCACACGGCGCTGGTCGACTATTTATTACATCGCGGCGCCGCGCTGGACGCGCGCGACGCCGAGGGCCGCACGCCGCTCCACGTCGCGGCGTTCTACGACGAGTCGGCGGCGCGATTCGCGCGCGGCGAGAGCGACACACAGGTCGCGGTGGTGCGCGCCCTACTGGCCCACGGCGCCGACGTCGACGCGCGGGACGCGCAGGGCAACTCGGCGCTGCTCAACGCACAGCAAGGTCGCTTTGACGTAATCGTGGACGAGCTGCTCGCGCACAGCAAAGCGCCTTGTCGCGGCCCGCGGCCCCCGACCGCGGCGTGACGTCGCACAACTTTTCAACCAAAATGTATCCTAGGTATTATCAACGAAATGCATCCCATCAGACCCTGCAGCGTCATCTCCAGACGGTCTAAGGTATCAAGCCAAACGCCCCTGCAAGTCGTGTGCCTCGCAGTACGGTACTTCTTGTTCGTCGCGTCTCTCAAGCGCGACCGTTCCTGATCCTGGAACGCAAGTGACAGCGCGGTCATCTCAGCCATGGTGCGCGTATACTTAGTCGGATGGTGTGCCGCCTCTCGCTCTCTCCGCCCGCGTTCTCCGCCCCAAACCCCTACATGGCTGCGCACCCGCACTGTCCCGTGTCAAGCCAAGCCATCTTGCTATAACCCTGGGCTAGCGCTTGTCAAAAGCGAGCTATCTCGATGGGCACGCGAGTGAGGCTGTCTATCTTTGATCGTCTTGGGGAGAGATGATCCCCACGCGACTGGCCGTTCCGGGTTGAGGTGCCCGACCCAAACGTAGCGAAGAAAAGCCGTTGGACCTTATCGGTGGGAAGCCGCGATACTGAGGGGGACTTCTTAGCGGCAGTTAGTAGATCGCTCCACAGCGAGCGGCCCTCGTCCCATGCAAGCGCGTGGAAAGTGGATGCTGAAAACGGACAAGCCGGTCTGTAATTTTTAGACCGCGCGGTGCGTGGGCCCCCAGGCCTAGGCGGCGTTGGTGAGTGAGCACTCTCGACGCCATCCGTCGTCGTCAAGGGAGACTCCACTGACCATTTTCGAGACGACCATCTACGTGCTTGCACTAGCCACCAGGACAGACGCCACCATGGACAAGAACTCGCTCGCGTTCATCCTCACGCCGCTCGCGGCGACGCCGACCCACGTCAACAGCCAAGGCACGTGCTGCACAGGCCGGCGGCTGCCCAGCGCGCGTCACCGCGCGGCGCCGACCTTTTTCCCGACCGACGTGCTGCGCCACTCGCTCGCGCGGCCGCTGACCGCGTACCTTCGCCACGCAGGCGGCGACGCCCCGCGGATCGACCGCGTTCGGCTGCGGCCGCTGCAGACCGACGGCCGCAGTGTGCTGTCCGCGCGGCCGCCGCCGCCCATGCCCTCGCGGGACGCCACAGTGTACGAGCCCCACCCGGTGACAGTGATCAAGCGAGAGCCGACCGTTGAAAACGCAAACCAGGACCCCGTGCGCAAGAGCAGCAAGTTTTGCATGGTCGACGGCTGCTCGAGCCGCGCCAAGCACGCGCGGCGCTGCTGGAAGCACGGTACGCGATCGTTGGTTTGATCTCCGATGCGTTGTTTTGACCACACGACTGACACTAGTTTTCTCCTCCTGCTAGGCGGCTCGGTCAAGTGCAAGGTGCCCGACTGCGTGAACCGCGCCAAGTCCAAGGGCGTGTGTTGGTCGCACGGCGGCGGCTCGCCGTGCTCCGTCGAGGACTGCGACACGATCGCCGTCTCGAACGGCTTCTGCTGGGCCCACGGCGGCGGCAAGCGCTGCCGCGAGCGCGGCTGCTCGCGCCCGGCCTACGAGCGCACGCGCAACTACTGCGTGACGCACTTTGAGGACCTCGAGCGCGCCGCCGCCGCGATGCTCTAAGACTCCAGTCGTAGGAACCCAGGTGCCGCCAGTTAATGCTACGTCGTGGAGTCATGCAACGTGAAGCCGCTGTAAGCGTGTTCAGTCTGTCTCTTGCCCGCCAAGGAGACAACTCGCCGTGGGATGGTGATCCCAGACCCACGCCATAGTATAAATACTCTGGGCTCCACGCCGCCAAGGCCTGCGCCGCTCGCAATCGTATATACAACACGGAGCGTTGTCATTGTTTTCTAAATATGAAGATACGCGACCCGCGGGGCACCCGAAACACACGCACAGTGCTTAGAGCAACACGTACTCGTCGTCGTCGTCGCTGGTCACGCCGCCGTGGGCGCTGCCGCCGTTGAGCTGGTCCTCGTGGAGCGAGTCGCCGGGCGACGCGAGCATGCAGTCAGCCATCATCATCTCCATCTCGCTCGCGGCGTAGTCGGGCCGGCGGTCCGCGACCGAGAACGGACACATCGAGCCAAACTGCTGCTGCAGCTCGCGCACGCGCCGGCAAAAGTCGGCGTAGTCGGCGCGCGACTCGCACAGAAAGCCTAGCGCCATGGACGGGTCGATGCTCTGCACGCTCATGACCAGCGGCTTGGGCGCGCGCACGGTGCGCAAGTGGCTCTACAGACACACAGCGTTAACTCTCATGCTACCTACCGATCTTCATGGGTACGTACGGCGGTGGGGAAGCTCGCGTCGAGCTCGGTCGTGGGCTGCACGTCGTGCGGGTCCAGCAAGTGGAGCTTGCCGGCCTGCGCGCCGACAAAGTAGACCGAATGGCCCTTCTTGCCGCCGATGATGCCGACGCTCTGCGGGAACGCAAACGTCGTCTCGAGCGCCGGCACGTAGCTCTCGTTCAGCGCGTCGAGCCCGAGGCGCAGCGGGATGAGCACGAGCAGCGAGCGCGTCCACTCCTTGGCGGCCGCGTTCGTAGGTGGGTTCAGCAGCGGGTCAAAGAACGCGACGCCGTTCGTCGGTGCCTGGGGCTGAGCCTGTTCCTCCTCGCTCTCGTCGTCCAGGTGCGACACGACGAGCTTCTGCACGTCGTCGCTGTACACGACGCCCTCCTGGGGCACGTACATGGCGAGCGCGCCGCCGTGGTCGCGGCTGTGGAGGTTCACGAGGTCG
>JAMFLL010000560.1:0-32402 GCA_027475725.1 Pythium rhizo-oryzae | reverse complement strand
TCACCCCCACGCATTCCAGCACGGCCGCGGACCGGCCGAGTCGACTGGCTCTGCGTCTGACCCTCCAGCCGCGTGAGCGCAACCCGCGATCTGCGTGCATGCAAGTGTTGGGAACCGACCGGAACCCACAACTCCGTGCGGCGGCTAACTGCCAACAACTCGACCCAAGACCCAAGAACCCCCACCGATTCAACTCGTCAGCGACCAAGACACGAGGCAACAATCGGTGGTCACAAGCCTGCTCAAGAACAAGTTCTGTCGCGTGGCGTGGTAGGTGACCGCGGACGTTCGCTGCGTCCCGGATTTTACCTGCCACCCAGCGTGTAGCTGGTGAACCCATGAATGTTGACGATGAAGGCGAGATCGTTGAGGTTGAAGGTGAGGGCGTGTCCACGAACTCGCCAAGGAACACGCTGACGCGCACCATTGAGTACAGTGCGGAGAACAAGCACATCGATATCAAAAACCATTTTGTTAGCATCTGTCTCGCCCAAGACGGCATGCTCTCGAGGTCGCGGAGATCGCGGACTTCACGACCAGGCGGCTCACGATCAAGCCGTTCCAGCAGGTCCACTTCGAGTGTGGGGTTCGAGCATCGAGTAGAGGGTAGTGTTGTTCTTCGACGCGCGGGCCGGCGTGATCATCATGCTACGGTGATCGAGGATCAGCCGCGTGCTTTAAATCCGGATCAGCGGACTGGGTCGCTAGGGTCATGCTATGGCTCACTCGAAGGTATTCGCGGACGGAGTCGATGATGTCTGCCCTGAGGTCTGAAAGAGCGAGCTCATCGAATGCTGGTACGCCCTGCTGCGACTGTTGCGTCACCTTGGATCAGATAGAGTGCGCGCAACTGGGGCCAGCACATCACCCAACTCATTTTCTTCTCGGTCATGGACATCGTCGAGCAAGTACTTCATGACTGTTTTGCTTTGTTCGTTAGGGGACCAACCGGCCCATCATTTGACTTGCTTGGGTGACCACCTTTTGCTTCGGGGAGGCTGTACGTGCGACTTGCGTGGGGGTCCCTGTCGGTCTCCCTGCCGCGGATCGTGAAAACACCCTTGCTCCACAACGGGTTTGGTGGGCTTGGGATGCTCGCTGAAGGCCGAAGTGAATGTCACCCTTTTGCATTTGCAGCACCTTGTTGATGCGGCACATCCCGTAGAAGCTCAGAGAGGACACAGCGCACAGCCACAAGCGCGTGGTCGCGTTGAACCGCTCGTTGACGTAAAGAAAGTTGATCGGTTGGATGAGCTTCAGTGAAGACATAGGCAAGCGCACACCGGGGCTCGCTCGCGCTTCTTTCACTTGTTGAGCCGAGAGAGAAGTTGAGAGATCATGGCAGACTTTGCTGGATTATCCTAGCCGATCTAATTGCGTTACGAGGTGTGCGATTTCGAGCTGGCTTTCATCATTGCTCCCCACGAACCCATTTCGAGCATACACATCGTGCACATCGTCAGCTCTAACGATGGGAGGGGGGAATGATTTGTCGACCTTTGGACCTTATTGTTACTAAAGGTTGAAAGTCCATCTGCTATCCACGGGTCACTGCAGCCGGTCACAAAATCAACACAGACTTGTGTACATATCCTAGTTCTGTGTCTCAATTTTACGAGCCCGGTAACACTAACATACGTGCAGCAACACAAAAACAGAGATGGACTGCGATGACCAACGACGACGGTGGTGGCAGGAACCATGACTATAGTACGAGCAAAGCGGTGATGCCACGCCCAGCGTGGCCATTACACCTCTGACATTGAGCACATACGGATTATGATATATTCAAACGAGGTTGAGTTCTACCTGATCCAATGAGTTGAGAGAGTGTAGGGGCCGCCCAGTTCTTCGATGGCAGCTGTGCGGAGAGGTCAACCGTAGCGAACAGGTTCAATCGTAAGTGTACCTGTAGGTTCAGAAGTATTAGGTCGTGTAGTTGATGCTTTAGGTCAACCTATTGATGGTAAAGGTCAAATAAACACTAAATAATCAAGTAGAGTGGAAGTTAAAGCTCCAGGTATTATGCCTAGAGTACGAAGTACTTACGCTGTGTGAGCGATTCCCAAACCCTCCAGAACTCCACAACTTCGTTTCTCCTTGTGCAGATACCCCACACAAAGCGTTCGCGACGATGCGCTGGTAGAATTCGATCTTGGGTGTCATTTTGATGCTGCCTTTTTTAGAGCATTTCCCAACACCAGGGACAGTTTCGGGCGATCGGAGTTGCCCTTCATTCCTGCCATTCCACCGTATTTTGTATATGTTCATCGTGAACAAACCGTAATTGGATAGTATGTTGGGTTGACTCTTTCAAAGGCAAGCCAACCCATTTGTTTTGTTAGTTAGTCTCATCCAAATTAGAACGCCCTCCCGCCCGCCCGGCCCCCGTCCAAAGGGCAGCTGGCCACACTCTGGCCGGAGCGCTTCAGTTGAATTTCCCCACTCGGGTTTTTAGACGCAGCAGCGAGCGAACGGCCACACGCCCGGCGTCTGCGCGACCTCATCCACTCCGGACGCACTCGACCGCTCGCAACCGCGGCCATAAGCACACAAACCATGGTACGGGCTACGCGGGGCGGCTCGCTGGTGTGTGCACGCGTGCGCCTGCAGGGTGACTAACCTGTGGTCTGTGTCGTGGTCTAACCAGGAGGATCCCGAGGAGTACTACGACGTGGATGACGGTGCGGTCCTGCGTTGGCCCGCTGTGTGGACAGACACGGGGACATGCGACTAATCGTTCTTGGTTGTGGATATGTGGGGGGCGTGTGGACGCGTAGGCTATGACGAGGACGACCGCGCGGACGAGCAGGCCAGCAAGAAGGTGGTCTACCCGCCGCGGCTCATGGTCGACTTCACGAGCCTCGGGGTGCGTGTCTCTGTCTCTCTCTGCGTGTGGACAGAGCTGTGGACGCCGAGGTCTAACCGGTCCACGCGAATGGTCCGCACGATTGTGGCTCTGTGGGTAGATGAACGCGCTGCTGCGGTACGCGCAGTTCTACCAGATCACCGTGCGGGACGACTACGACAAGGACGAGCTCGCGGCGGTCGTGGCGCGCCACTTCGACTGCTCGCTCGAGGTGGAGGAGGACGAGTCGATCGTGTCGTTCATGCAGCGCATCCGCAACGGCGAGAAGGCCGTGGTGCGCCACCGCCCGCCGGAGAAGGACCGCAAGGCCGCCAAGCAGCAGCAGCAGCGCAAGAAGAGCAACAGCAACTCGCGCAAGCGCCAGCGCGAGGCGCCCGCGGCGTCCAGCGGCGGCGGCGGCGCGAGCGCCAGCGGGTCCAGTGCGAAAGACGCGGCGAATGGCGGCGGCGACGCCAAGAGCGGCCACGGCGCGCACCGCGGCGCGGACGTGGACGACGACGCGCCCGTGGCGCCGCGGCCGACGGCGCGTAGCAAGCCCTCGGGCCCACCATCCTCGTCGGGCGCATCGGCGAGCGACAAGAGCGGCCCCAGCAAGAGCAGCAGCAACGGCAAGAAGTCGGACAAGAGCAAGAAGGACGACAACGGCGAGGACAACGAGCTCTACTGCATCTGCAACCTGCCGAGCTACGGCAACATGATCGCGTGCGACGGCAAGAAGTGCCCGAACCCGTCGCAGTGGTACCACCTCGAGTGCGTGGGCTTCTCGGACGGACGCCACCCGGACACGTGGCTCTGCCCGGAGTGCGACCCCAAGAGCTTTGCCGAGTTCAAGAGCAAGAAGAAGAAGAACGGCAACAAGCAGCGCTCCAAGTCGCCCGGCTCCAAGTAGTAGAGATACGCTCGTCCTATCAGCTAGCGCCCCCTAGCGGTCCCAGACCGTCCCTGCGGCATTGATCCGGCCCCCTCGGACGAGTCGTGTCGGGGCCGCCACTTTCCTCCTTTCCTGCGTGTAATAGGTTTTCATTTTTGCTTTTTGTCTGTGTCTGTTGACCACCTTGGCGCTGAGTCTGTCTACGTGAATGCCCAGAGCTTGACGAGCTTATCTGCGCCCGTCGTCACGATCGCTGGCTGCGTGGGATGCCACTTCGCCTGCAGGATCTTGTCTTCGTGCTGGTGGAACGATGCGACGGCGTTCGCTTCGGCGCCGTTGGCTTCCATCAAACATACCGTGCCGTCAAACGCCGCACTCATGAGCCACTGACCGTCGGGTGACCACGACACGGCGCGGCATTCGTCCTGGTGATGTGATACAGTCGCCAGTGGCTTGCTCGTCTTGGCGGAGGATGTCCGCAAGTCCCACGTTGAGACGGAGCCATCTTGGTGACCCGTGGCGAGTACGCTCGTCCCACTGTTGTGCGGCTGGAAAGCGAGTGCGAATGCAGGCGACGCCGTACGCGCGAGCACGCGTGCGCACTGCGCGGAACGTAAATCCCAGAGCCTCACTGTGCGGTCCATCGATGCGCTTACGAAGCATCTCCGATCGAAGGCCTCGTGGGGGCTCGAGCTCGCGATGGCCATCGCTTGGATCTCCCCGACGTGACCGTCAAAGCGCTGCACGCACGGCGGGCCAGACGCAGAGGCTGCTTCGAGGTCCCACGCACGGAGGACCGAGTCGCCCGACGCAGCCGAGCATAACACACTGAGCGAAGCGAAGCATAACGCACGACTTTTCCCACTGTGGCCGCGGATCCACACTTCCTGCTGGGTCCACCGCGCAAGTACTTTGATGGATGACTCGGCCGCACCGGTTGCGATCAGTGGAGCCGCGTGGGCCGGAGACACGTGATTGTAGCACGCTGTGTAGATCGCCGACGTGTGGTGTTTGTGGCGCTCTAGGGCCACAGGTAGCAGCGGAAGAAAGGCGAGCCCGCCGCTTCTGCCCAACGAAGAGCTAGCAAGCGGCTCAGTGAGATCGAAGACGCGGAGTGCACGCGCATTCGTGCCGATGACCATCTCGCTGCCGTCCGGTGCGATGTCCATCGCTCGGATAGCTTGAGCCTCGCGCACCTCGGCGATGACGCTCGCGCGCACGACCGAGTCGATCGTCAGTTGCGAATACGAGCGTAGGGTCATCTTGGTGTTTCCGTCATCTTCGTCATCGTTGGCATCCTCGTGGGCGTCGTCGTCGGTATCGTGAAGTGCCGGCTCTTCGGGATGAATATGCTCGGTCTTCGGATTCACATCTGGCTCACTTGTACATGATTCCTCGGGGTCGATGAAGTCGTCGTGGTCGTCGTCATTTTGTCGCATATCCCCTCGCCGGGCCGTGCACCACGCCTCCAAAGGCGCATCCGCGACCACTGTTTCCGTTGTGGACTTTCGAAAAATAGACGAAGATCGCACAGAAGCGTGCTGTTCGTCCCCTTTGTCGAGCGTCTGGTTACTCGATGCAGGTGCGATTTCGTCGACGACGGCGTCGAGTAAATGGCTGTGAGACGGTGACGAAAACTCAGGTCGATTAGCCGTTTCGATGGCCTGGTCCACGAGGAGGGCGCTGTCCGTCTGCGTTTGCGCGTCCTCTACACTTCTCGCTTCAGGCAAGATTCCCTTGCTGTCTTGTTTCTCGTCCTTCTGATCTCCTGGCTCAGTTTGAGGATCCACGGAATCGATCTCTTCGATAATAGTATACCCAGGCAGTTGTGGCGGGCCGTCACGCCGTGCAAAAGCCATCGACATGACGAGCGGGTTTCTCGCATGCGTTTGCTTGGCGTTCTCGCCGGTGACCTTCGCGTGATTCTTGCCCATGTATCCGGACAGATCAACAGACCGTGATAACGCACTTGCAGTTGGGAGAGCAGCGCTTTCGTCGGGCTCAACAAGCCGCAGCGACGAACCCTCCGATTCACCATCGCCATCTACTTGCAGTGTGCCTGGAGAAATCGGTGTGACACTGACGACGCATTCATGGTTACCGGCTCGTTGTCGGTGCAGTAATAGCGCATCGTTGAGCAGCGCGACCAATTGGCGGTGCGGCATCGTGATGTACTTGTGCTCGTCGTCGTCGTCTTCGATCCGGTCGCGGAAGAGTGGCACTAGCGACTCGAAACACGCGAGCCGCGCCTCGTCCAGGCTCCATGCTCCAGATTGCGGCTTCGTCTCACTCTGCAGCACTGCGACGCAGCGCGCCAGTTCTTGCTTGGTGAGCCGCACAGCAGATATTTGTAGCTCCTCGATAATCGCCCGACGGCGGCGAGGGGTCGTCCACGACAAGTGGAACTCTTCAAGTAGTGCTTGCTTTTCAACGCGAGCGAGCGCCTCCGCGAGCCCGCGCTCGCCCAGCACGTCGCTCAGCGGACCCAGCAGCTCTCGGACGCACGACCACTCGCCCTGAAAGACCCACTCGCGTAGCAGAGCTAGCTCGCGCGATGGCCCGCAAAGCCAGGTCGTGTCGAGCCCGCTTTCGCGGAGCAGCGCCACGACTGTCGTGCTGAGACCGAGACTGCGCAAATACTGAGCCACCAGGAAGAGCACGTCGAGCTCCGCATCGGCCACTCGCACACGCGCGACGGCCGGCAAGGGCGACGCGGAAGTCGCCATTATTGTGGAGTGAACGCGAAGAGACGCGGTATGGTATGTGGGTCACACGAACTGCGACCAAAGTTGAAGCTTGGAAATACAAGAGTGAATCCCAAAACACGACGCTTCGTTTACGCTGCTGGCCTAAATGATGTTTCCTACGCTAATCTGTGTGTTATCTGGTATCTGCCTCGACACAAAGCGCCCTCGTGCGCACGTCCGCACACACGCTGTCTCGACGCAACAACCCGCATTTCTTCTTTTCGTCCCGTTCATACATTTTTTCAGTGTGTTGATGGCTGTCTCACGGAGATTGACTGCTCCGTGGCTGGGCGTCGCGCGCCGAGGTCGTGCAGGAGGCAGAGCTTTGCCGTCTGCCTACATGATGACGATCTTCTGCTTGGGGGTGGGAGGGCGATCGCCCTCGGCCGCGGCGATGACGCTGTCGGTGCGGTTGAAGCCGCCGGCGTTGGCGGCCTCCTGCTCCCGCCGGCGCTTGCGGGCGACGAAGATGAACGCGATGACACCGACCACGATGAGCGCCGCGAGCACGCCCAGAATGATGGCGAGCGCCGACGGACCCCCGCTGGACGTCTTGCCCTTGACGACTTCGTTGTTGCTGTTGGCGCGCGAAGCCGAGCTGGTGGGTGACGTGGTCGCGGGGGCCGGCACCGGCGACTTGGTCGACGAGGACGGCTCCGACGGATCCAGCGAACCCGAGGACGAGAGACCTAGCAAATTAAAACCACGGTCGAGTTAGCGACCGGAAAGACCCACAAAGCAGCATCATGGGGGCACATGAGACGTACTCTTAGGCGGGATCTGGCACTGGTCGCCCGTGTAGCCCTCCGAGCACTCGCACGCGTTCTTCACGCACGTGCCGAACTTGCCGCACTGGCCGGCGTCGATCACACACGTATCTACACACACAAAACCACGGTCAATATCCCACCATCTCCCGGATCAAAATTCAACAGAAGTAGACGCACCGTCCACGACGTTGTCGCAGCGCGTGCCGTTCCAGCCCGAGTTGCACGCGCACTCGAACGCCGGCTTGCTCGCGGTGCTCTTGTCCGTGAGCAGGCACGTGCCGCGGCCGTTGCACTGCTTGCCGTTGACGTTGCACGAGCCGCTGCACTGGCCGTCAAAGTAGACGTCGCACCGGTCCAGCGAGATGCACTTGTAGATGCCGAGCTTGTCGCCGATGGACGCGCAGCCGCCGGGGCTCGACGCGCACGTCTTGGCGTCCTCGCGCCAGATACACGCGAGCTGGCCGCTCTGCTCGTCGCCGGGGCAGCCGCCGAGCACCGAGCCGCCGCACGGCGTGCCGGCCACACAGCGCTGGACCGGGTTCTCCGAGTCGCCGGCCACGCACGTCGCGCCGTCCACGCAGTCGCTGTTGCTGTAGCACTCCTTGCCGAACTCGGCCGCGTGCGTCGCCGAGACCGCGAGCAGCGCGGCCGCGGCCACGAGACGCAGGATCGACCGCATGATTGAGTGTTGTTGTGCTTTGTTCTGTCGCGTTAGACTCGTCACGTAGCACAAAAAATTCCCGAGAATCGCTTGGGAACGCGAGGGAGATGATGGATGGGAGCCGGCCGCGCGTTGATTCCTACGGCAGGAAGGGAAGCGGGGCTCGCGCGCGGGTCGCTTGGAAATGAAAGCGATATACACGTCCTCGCGGTGGGAGGTGTCTCGACGTCGCCGACTGTGACTGTGGCGAGGGCGGCGGTGTGGAGCGAGCAGAGGCGGCGGCGGAAGGTTTGGACGACCCTGATTCTAGAGGGCGGCCACCCTTCGTTTTTTTGTTTTGTTTTTTGGCTTGCGAGAGACCGAAAAAGCGCTGTTTGTGTTGTCGTCGGGCGCGCGTGGGCTTTTTGGCCGACCAAATTCACCTACCCCCTATCTCCGCCAGGCCAGCTGGGTGTGGGCGAGAACGCAACCGCGCGCCCAATCAGCGCGAGAGGCCTAAACCCTCTCTGGTGTAACTTACTCAAACCCCGTCAACCCATCTCTCTGCTCCATGCTTGAACCCAAGCGTCGCCTGGCACGCTGCTGGCGGCGGCAGAGGGATCGGATCAACCGTGAAGCTCGACAAGCGACATTCCCCATGCGAACACACTTGAACGCTCTCTGCTATATTCGGTGGTGTTGGTGACGATACCCCACTGTCTCACAAATATGTCGTTGCCTCTGATAAATGTGCCCGGGTCCTTAGACGAGTTCGACCATATTCTCGCGACCCCGCTCGGTCCAGTCGTATTTTAGTCCCCGTCGTTTGGCGCGACGTGCGACGGAACTGAACTGAACATCGGATCTGCACGCAGAACGCAAAATTCGCAATTTCGTTTCTCAAAATACCAAATACTCGACTAGTTGCACATAAAACGACCCCTCGACAGCAGCGAAAAGTGCGACGGGTATTGCGGGTTACCTCGGGCCGGAGGAGAACGTGCTGGTTTGAGGGGAGCGTGTGTATGTGTGAGGCTGTCATGCGGCTGGGGCTGATCGAACATGCGGGCTGATAGGGAACATTACGCTCACGACGGAACGGAGGGTTCGCTCGGCTGTGCGTCCGTCCATCCAACGGCCTGAGACTGGACAACAGCAACTGAGTAGACCCGGCCGCGTGTTCACTCTGATGAGGCAGCCCCACAGCACAGCACACAGGGTACTGTAAACCCGTTCACGATTGGTATCAGTGTGGCAGCAACGCACATGGTATGATTAGTTCAAGCTGCGTGTCTTCTCGGGGGATCCTCAGCTTACGTTGAAGTGGCGCAGTTTTGTGGCTCGGAGCCTCTGAGACCACGAATAGGCGTAGTGGCGATATGCTAGCCGTTCAGACTATATTCTACCCCATCCAATAGGCTAGTGTGCAAAGGCATGGTCAGCTCTTGCCAGTGGTTGCAGCTCGTGACGCGATTGAGCTCGGTAAGGAAGACAGTGAGTCTGTAGCGAGGAATACAGAATGGCTGGAAAGGCTACTTCACTCATGCAATCTATCTCGTCCTGCACGGTACATGTATTACCCTCCCATGCGAGGGTATCACGGAGAGAGAAACAACAGGAAGTACCCATCAGTCGGTGGGAATGGGGACTACAGGGGCCCAGAGTTCAAATCGTGAACGACATCAATCGTGACACGAATCTGTCCGACCTAACCAAGATGCACGGAAACGATGGAAAAGATCTTCGCCACCACGTTCTTTTTGGGAAGCGAAGGGTGGAGGGCTGCGCGTATCCACGATGTGACCGATTGGCTTCTGGATGCAGATTTCGCTCGATGAGTGAGGCGAAGCCTCTGGGAGGTGAGACACTCTTCTGGGTCGTGTTGTGGCACATGAATATCGCTATATGCGATGCCATAGCTCAGTTCACTCTCATATTTTATGTACTGCTTCAAGCATCTCCAGCATGATGACCCTCCGGAATCGCATACCCATCAACACAGGGAGCTATATTGGACCTCCCCATTCTGGGTGAGGAGCTCCGCAGTATTGGCCGCGCCACGTGCGTCGATCCGCCTCCCCCTCCGCCCCCCACTCGCCGCCATGAACGTGCGGCGGCGTCTCCAGTCCATGCTGCTGCCACTCACGTCGGGCGGCGACGCCAACAGCCACGGCCACGGCCACGGCGGCCGCCGCTCGCGGCGCGTGCTCTGGCTCGCGCTCGGCTCGCTGCTGGTGCTCGCGGTCGTCTCGATGTTCACGCTGGGCACGGCGCCGGCGCTGCGCGCGCGCATGCAGAGCGCCGGCATGCCCGCGCCCAAGGACGCGTCCCCTGAGACCGCGCCGCCGCCGGCGCCCATGCAGGCCGCGCAGCAGGAGCTCGCCAAGCGCCGCCAGCGTGTCACGGCGGTGGCCGAGAGCCTCGCGCGCATCTCGCAGCGCACGACGCAGCCGCGCGGCATCGTGCTGCCGCTCTTCGACGGCATCGCGACGCTCGGGATCTCGCTGATTCTGGAGCTACGCGAAATGGGCGTGGACCTGCCCATCGAGGTCCCGCACTGCGGCGACCTCGACGAGCGCCTCAGCACCAAGCTCACGGACCACGACCCGCGCGTGCGCGTGTACGACGCGTGCCTGGAGGCCTCGAGCTACTCGCTCGACCGACAGCCCGACCGCAAGCTCTTCTGCACGAACCTGGAGAACTGCCACCACCGGTTCCGCAACTTTGACATCAAGATCATCGCGCTGCTGCTCTCGCGGTTCGACGAGGTCATGATGCTCGACGCCGACACGCTCTTCTTCCAGACGCCCATGCGCGCGTGGCAGAGCAAGAAGTACGTGCAGACCGGCACGCTCTTTTTCCACGACCGCATGAGCTGCGACCACGAGTTCCTCGCGCTGCCGCGCGGCCGTCCGGATAACAAGACAGTGTCGCACTTGCAAGAGTACCTGAGCGGATTCGACGCGGCTCCGTTCCAAAGCTTTGGATTCGTGCCGCGACCGCGCGCGGTGTCTCCGATGGGTCCCTGGATCGGCACTCAGGCTCCTGTGGTGCTGCCATTCGCGCCGAGTGAGTGGCTGCTCAAGAGCCACTCGTGGAACCGCCGCGCGGGCCACCAGGCCGACTCGTCGCTCATGCTCTGGAACAAGAAGAAGCAGCAGCGCGCGACCACGATCCTCGGCTCGTTCATTGCGCGCGGCGGCATCGGACGCCCACCGTCGTATGGCGACAAGGAGTTCTACTTTATCGCCTGCGAACTGGCCGAGTCGGATTATTCGTTCTCGGACTTTGGCACTGGAGCATTTGGCGGCGATGTACGCGAGCCCGAATCGCCTGGCAAGTCCGTGCTCTGCGGCGACGCGCTCCACTATGCGCCAGACGACAGTGGTGCCAGTGATCAACCCACGCTGTACATCAACAGCGACCGCATTTTGCAGTACAAGCAGACCGACAACCTGTACCGCTCGCGCGCGCGCCCAGCGTCGCTGTTCCCGGGGAAGATTGAGGACCGCCACCTCGCACAAGAGTGTCCATTTGATCTCACGGTCGAGAAGGTCACGCCGCGTGAAAAGGAGCTCATCGCCCGCCGCCAGAAGTTCCACGAGACTGCGCTCAGCTGGAAGCCGCCGACGGAGCCGCCGACGACGGGTGGCTCGCCGCCGAAGGCGTAGACACGAGACACGACCATGAAAATTCGTAGAGTGCATATTGAAAATTGGAGACTGTCTATTTTACCCCAAAAAGGACCGCCAGAAGCCTCCTTTCGGTGGGGGTTTCTTGTAGCCACTCGCCTCGGCCCAGGTCTCAGCCGTCTGGTGGAGCTTGTGGCGCCGTGCAAGGAGCGTGGCCTCGACATCCATGAGCGGCACGAGCGAGACGTTGAACGGACAGACCTGCGACAGCCCTCTCTCAGTGAATGAGCCGGGGTAGTACCACGCTGGGCGCGCCTTGGTGCGATAGAGCTGGCGTGACTCACTTCCCCACTCGAGGATGGTGTCGCTGTTCATGTACAGCGGCCGTGGTTCAAGCCCACGCGTCACAGGTTCGGGAAAGTAGTGGAGTGCGTCACCGCAAATCACAGACTTGTCGTCGCCTTGGTCCTCCAGGACATCGACGCCGATGGTGCCGACCGCGTGGTCGGAGAATGCATAAGTCGTCTCGGCGAGCTCGCTTGCGAGAAAGTAGAACTCCTTGTCACCGTACGAGGGTGGCGCCGCGCGGCCGTTACGTGCTACGAAGGACGCGAGAATGGCCGTGGCGCGTGGCTGACGGTGCTTGTTCCAGAGCACGAGAGACGAGTCCATTTGATGGCCAGCGCGGAGTGCCCACGTGTGGCTCTTGAGCAGAAACTCACTGGGGGCGAAAGAGAACTGGTACGGAGAAAGCTTTGCAAGCACGCTCGTCTCGCGTGGGATTGTTGCGAGGCCTTTGTAGGGCGAGACATCGAATGTCGTGAGGAACTCATGAATCGCCGCGTAGCTCTCGCGGCCCTCGACTACGCGCTTGGCGAGATAGCTGCGCTCGTAGCTGATGCGGTCATGGAAGAAGAGCGTTCCGCTGGTCTTATACTTGGGCGTATCCCAGAGTGCCATTGGGTTATGGAAGAACAGCGTGTCAGCGTCCAAAAGCATAAGCTCCTGGAACCGAGAGAGCACGACCGCGAGCACCTTGATGTCGAATGACCGAAACCTCTTGTGGCAGTCCGCGAGGTCCGCGCAGAAGAGCGGCTGGCCTGTGGACGCGTCCACTTTCGTGGCAGCCTGTACGCACACGTCGTATACGCGCACACGTCGGTCTTGCTGTACGAGCTGTTCGTAAAACGCTGGGTCTAGGTCGCCGCAGTGCGGGATTTCGACGGGCAGATCCACGCCCATATCCCGCAACTCGAGAATGAGCGAGATGCCGAGCGTCGCGATGTCGTCAAAAAGCGGAAGCACGATACCGCGTGGCGTCGGGCAGTCGCTGGCGATGCGCCACAGGCTCTCAGCGAACCGGGCGTCCTGCTCGAGCGAGGCTGGTGGCGAGCCATCGTCAGTGGGCCGCAGTGACGACGACGAAGAGACGCTGCGGAAGAACGCCACGTTGACGCCCATGACCACGACGCTGAGAAACGCGAGCAACAGCATCCAGCGCGCCCGCGATGAAGGGGCCGCGCGAGCTCTCACCGCGCGGTGCGAGGCCGGCGAGAGCCGCCGGCGCGGCGACGTGTTCATCGTTCGGGAAGGTTTGATTCGCGGGACAATCTGGGGAGGGACACAAACCGAAGAGGTACAAACTTTGATTGGATGAAAATAACACTCTAGTGATTTTGATTGGCTGTAAATTGGTCGTTGGGGCTCATCATCGTAGTTTGGTCTCTGATGGTGATCGTGTAAAGTGATCTTGCGTTTATGTGTTCTGTTTGTATGGTTTCTCGTCGCGCGCGCACGCTAACGGCACGGGGCCGTTCCGTTGTCCTTTGATGCATGTTGTGCAGATTACATCCATCCGTCTGACTGCCACAGAGTCTTACTCGCCAACACGGCGTTTCTTGACGCGGTCGAAGTAGTCCTTGACCGAGATACCGCGGCGGCCGGCCTTGGCCTGCTGGGGCACCTGCGGTTTGCTCTGCTTCTCCTTGACGATCTCGCTTGCGGCGCGCAGCGTCATCCACGAGCCGTCGTCGTCCTGGATGCGCACGGTCGTGTTCGCGATCTCCGTGGCGCTCGTCGGCGCACTGCCGTTGGCGCCGATGAACTCGACCTTGGCGTCGCGCTCGCTGGCCGTCGCCTCGAGCTTCTTGGCCTCTTTCTCGCGGCGCTCGCGGTCCTTTGCCAGCAGCTTCTCGATATCAATCTCGACGCCTCCGTTCTCCATGTCCTTCCCGGCGTTCACACCCTTGTTACGCACGAGATCGTCCGGCAGCGCCTCGATCTCATGCAGCTTGTTGGCCGTGAAGATGCGGCCGTCCTCAAGCTTGATGAGCAGGCCGTCAGCAAGGTTCTTCTCAACCTTGTCGCGCGACAGATACATCTTCTTGGCGTTCGCTCGGATGAACTGAAGCTTCTCGGCGTGGGACATCTTGTCGCGCACGGCGTCGTTAAGTTCCTGCGCCTGCAAGTCGTTCTTCATGTTGACTTCGCGGTTGCGCTTGTTGATCTCGTTGATGCGCTTCACGTCCTCGCTCTTGTTCGCGAGACGGCGCTCGTGCTCATCAGAAAGCTTCTGGAGTCGCTCCTCGAGCTTCACGGCCTTCTCAAAATTCTTCATATCCTGCGCAGCGCGGATGTCGCGCTCCAGTCGGACGCGCTGCACAGCCAGTGACACCGACGAGTTGCCGACCTCGCGCTTGCGCTGGACCATCTCGGTCACCTCCTCGTCTGTGTAGCGATGCTTCGAGATCATCTTCTTCTTCTCAGCCACGAGCCGCTTCGCCTCAGCGTACATCGGTAGTTTTATGCGGTCCTTGTTGAGGGTCGCGCGCCACACGAGGAACTCCTTCTCAGAAAGCGAGTGGCTCGAGATGCCCGAGATCTTCCACTCCAATCGGCTCTTGCCGAATGCACAGACGAGCCCCTTGTGGGTCTGTTCACCGCAGAATGCATACGGGCGCTGAAGCTTCGTCACGCCTACGACCTCGCAAAAGCGGTATACCATTTTGCCCTCATGCGGCGCGATAGGGATCTTCACGTACACACCCTTGACGAGCTTGTCGAAGAACGGCTCGAAAAAGTGCTTCTCGAAGAACGTGCGCTTCTTGAGCAGGTAGTGGTTCGCCTGGTGCCAGGTCACGGGGATCATCTCCTCAGGCTTCATCTCGGGCTCTTCGTCGAGCTTCGGGCCCTCGAGGGACATCAACAGCGCCGATTTGATTTGCTTCTCGCCACCCGCGGCGTCGTCGTGCTTGTCATGCTTGCTCTTCTTGCGGCGACCGCCGTCTTCATCATCGTCGTCACTACCACTGAAAGAGTCATCACTGCCACTGTCGCTGCGGCGTCCCGAGCGACGCTGGAGATCCTGGCGCTTGTGGCGACGCTCGGCCAGCTCATGGCGACCGCCTTCAAACTCATCGCTGTCGTTGTCACCGAGGCGGTCGTTCAGCATCGATCGGGCCTTGTCGCCGCCGACCTTGGACTTGGTGCTCTTCAGGTTCGCGAGAGCCTCCTTACGGCGATCGCTCTCGCGGCTACGGCCTCCGCGGCGAGGCAGAAACTCCTCCTCCTCTTCCTCCTCACCGTCCTCGGCTTCTTCCTTCACGCCCTGCGACGCCGCGAGCTTCTTTTTCAGCTCCTTCTCCTTGTTCTTCTGTTCCTCAGCCTCGTACTTCTCTCTACCCCGCCGAAAAACAACAAGTCAGTCCTACCCACAGCACTCTCTCAGACGCTCGCAGTCCACCACGTACAAGAGTCGCTGCTCCTTCTCCACCTCCGTGAGGCCCTTGAGGTCGTCGTTCTCTTCGTCGTCCTCATCGTCTACGCTGATGCGCTGCGCCGCACGCTTCTTCGCACCACGTCTCGCCGCACCGCCATCGTCTTCGTCGTCGGCCTCCGCGTCCTTCTCGCTCTTCACCTTCTCCAGCGTCTCCTTCGAGTCCGCCTTCTTGCGCGGGCTCTTCGCCGCGCTACCCACAGCCTTCTTGCCCTTCGCAGGCGTCTTGGCACGCGCAGCCTTGGCGCTTGCTGCCGCGACAGCCTTCTTGTCTTTGCCGCGCGCGGCCGGCTTGGTCTTGGTGCGGCGCTTCACCGAGCCGTTCGAGCGGTCCGATCCGCTGCCCGATCCGGACCCCGAGCCGCTTCCCGAGCCCGACCCAGAGCCCGATCCGGAGCCACTCCCCGAGCCGCTGCCCGAGTCGGAGCCGCTGCCCGAGCCACTGCCGCTGCCCGAGTCAGAGCCACTGCCCGAGCCCGAGCCCGAGCCGCTGCCGGAGTCGGATCCGGACCCCGATCCGGAGCCGGAGCCGGAGCGTGAGGACGCCGAGCCGCCGTCCGAGGAGTTGCCGCCGTCGCTCTCGTCGCTGCCCGCGACCACGCGCGTCTTCTTCTTCGCGAGCGCCATGGTGTGCCGTGTCGTGGACGGGCTGGGCGTTTTCACTCGCTCCCTGTTCCCACGCAACACAACCAGAGCGCCCATGTATCTCACCTTGTTTTGATAAACTGTATCCCGTCTCACCTTTTTTTGTAGCGCGATTCAGAATTGAATCGATCTTCAATTCAGCGCTCTTGAAAATGAATTGATGCCGTTTCGAACCGCGAGGGTCGCTGGGGACGGACGCCAAGGTCCAAGGGAAGCCGAGTTGAAGCTGCCTGGAGAGAGCGGCGCGTCGTATCCGCCGCCTCTTTCTCTCAACGACGTCGACACGATGAGCAAGCTGCGCTTCACGGTGGTCGCGTGCTCCGGCGAGGACGCGGCGTTCCCGGCGCGCGAGCTTAACGAGCACGCGAGCAGCAGCAAAGGCTACATGACCCCCAAGTGCGTTCCACGGATCCATCGAGTCTGCCAGGAGAATGGCAAGCTCTGACCTATTGCGTTCTGTGTAGGAACTGCGAGTACCCGCAGGAGTTGGTGCTGCGGCTCGCGGATGGACTCTGCCGCGTCACGCAGGTGCAGCTGCTGTCGCACCAGACGCACATCGCCACCAAGATCGAGCTCTTCCTCGCCAAGTCGTCCAGCCTACAGGACGCGGCGTATCAACGACTCGGGTATGTGTTGTTTGGCAGTGTAGTTGAAAGGAGGGTATCGAAAAAGTGATGTGGTCTGACGGATGGATTGGTTTGTGTACCTTTGTGGATGTGTTTGGCCTCCAGATATCTCACGCTCAAGTCCAACGTCGAGAGCAACTACATGGCACGCGAGCTCAAGACGGTGCACATTGACAACGAAGCGACGTTCGTCAAGCTTGTGCTCCACCAGTGCTACGTGAACGAGCGCAACATGTACAGTCAAGTAGGCATCATGGCTGTGAACCTGTGCGGCGAACCGCTCGAAGGCTCGCCGGTTTTGGGCGGCGAGCTGCCTAATCAGTCGACGGGCGAGCCTCTAAGCGGAGGAAACCGGTCCGTCGCAAAGCCCGTGCCTAGTGCGACGGATGACTTGGCATTTGATCTGCGATTCGATGCCAAGACTGCCGAGCGGATACGCGAGATCCAGATTGCCAAGGACAAAGCTGTCGCCTCAGAGGATTACGATCAGGCCAAGCGGCTCAAGAAACTGGAGGAGCACCTTAAAAGCATTGGACTCCAATTGGCTAGGCTCGAGGCTCAGAAGCGGGAGGCCGTGGCGAATGAAGACTATGATCTTGCTAAACGGATCAAGGACGAGATCGTCATGCTGGAAGCATCCGCGAGCAGCAGTGACACACAGCCCATCATTCCGTCCGCTTCGTCATCTTCACCGACCTATCCCAACGGAGCAAGCTCAGGTGGAGCACGCTCCACCTCGCGTAGCCAAGTGTTACCTCGCGCTGGTGCCGCTGCGATCATGGGCACGAAGGGTGTGAGTAACTCACCTGTCGGTGGTGGCGGATCCTCAAGCTTCTCTCCTCGTGATATGTACCCAAGCGATGAGCGTGTACGCTCGAAGAAAAATAATTCCGCGAACTTGAGCGAAGATAGTCCAGTGCAGTCAAATAGTCGTCGTCAACAACCGTCCAAAATGCATGCTGAAGCGCACGAGGATGACGAAGACTCTGAGGACCCTGCGCGAGGATCAGGCGACACGAATGCAAACTTTCGAGGGATTCCGGACGCCGAAAATCTGCCAGACCCTGAAGACCTTCCAGCGGCACTCGAGAAGGAGAATGAGGAGCTGATAAGCGTTATCGGCCTGTTCCTCGTGAAGTGCTTTTACAGCAACCTCTGGAACCATCGAGATGTGGCCATTCGAAAAGTCACCATGGACCTGGACAAGTATCCACAAGACCCGCTCTATGTTGTGCGAGTTTGTTCGGTCCTTGTGCAAAGCGGAGCTGGTGATCGCATCGCGCAGGTTTCACTGTCTGCATTCCGCCTGCTCGAGCGTATGCTGACGTTTGGAGCCAAGATCCGACGTGACGAGATGTATGGAATCGTGAGTGGCTGCAAACTGGATTTTCGAAGTCTGGATCTCACTGACGATGCGCTCTGTTTGTCTAGCTCGCGAACACGATGACCCAGCTCGTAAACAAACTTGGTGAGCCTCAGGCTAAGGTTCGCGATGAGGCGTCATCGATACTATCTCGATTGGCCTCTGCGAAGAATGTGGGTGTGGCTTCGGTGATGTCTCAACTCACAAAGCGTTCAAAGAAGCCGCTTGGTATCAAATTTCTTCACGGACGCCTCCTCACCATCAAGGACCTCGTGGAAAAGTTTGAACTGCTTGATGATACCGATCATTCGTTGGAGGGTGTAATGTCCTTCCTTGAAGACACGAACAGCTTTGGTCATCAAGCCAAAGAGGTTCGCGAAGTCGCCAAGGAGATCACGGTGTCTCTGTTCTTGGTACGTATTTGCTTCCGTTTTGCAGCGTACGAGTCTGTACTTACAGCGTGTGCTCGTAGCTTGTTGGTCCGGACGTCGAGGGCTATCTCAAATCTCTCCGACCAAAGCAACTAGAGGAGTACCAGATAGCGTTCGAGGAGGCCGAGACAGCAAGGGCAGCCAACTCACGCACGAAAGCACCACCCAAAGAGAACCCCCGCGGGGCTGCCTCCGGACCAGCGGGTCGCCAGAGTGGGGACAATCGCTCCCAGCCTCGAGGACCACCGCCCCAGTCAGAAGTCGGCGGTGACGATGACGACGATGACGAATCCGTGGATGAGTACACATGCCCATTCTGTGGGATTGTCGATGAGAACTTTGATTCGGACCGACTTGATCAGCACTTCTGGGCTGAATGCCGGATGCTCACGCCGTGCAAGATGTGCGGCCAAGTGATTGAGATTTCCGGGCTCAACGAGCATCTTCTCGTCGAGTGCGAGCTCAAGAAGAACCACAAGGAGTGCCCTCGCTGCGGCGAAGCGATCACGGTCAAGTTTTTCGACAAACATGTAAGCCTCAACGATTGCCCGCCGCGCCCGAACCCCAAGAAGGCGAATCGGTGCCCTTTGTGCCACGAGGATGCACCGCCTGGAAAGAAAGGGTGGAAGCTGCATTTACTAGAAGAGACGTGTCCGAATAATCCGCGCGGCCAATAACGACCGAAGCGCGTCGTTCTATGCTTCTTCATCGAAGAATCTCTTGGTCTTCAAGTCGCTTGTCCATCCAACGAATGGTTCATTTGGCCGTCTAGCTGTCGTTGTCGTTGTCGTCGCTCTCAGCATCAACACCGATGGAACCTTGAATCAGTTCCTCCATCTCCGTCGCGGCTATCTCAACTGCCTTGACGCAGCCGTCGACAACGCGCACAGTGGTCGTACCTTGAAGCAGCTTGGTCTCTATCTGCGTGCGTTCAGCAAGTGCACTCTTGCTCACTCCCGTGAGTGTCCACGCACACTCGAGGACCTTCGACGACGGGTCATCGAGTGTCACCAACTCAGTCACTTCTTGGATCGAGAGGTCAAGGTTCACAAGATAACCCGTGAGCTGCTTCCACTGGTCTTCCATCGCCGCAAACGTCTTCCGCGAGGGCCAGCCAGGGACGCGACCACGTGACGACTGCTTGCTCGCCATGTACTCTGCGTCCACGAGACACATGTGGAGGCTGCGTACGAGAAACGTGCGCTGGAAGACCGCGGTCGTGTGGCCCAGGCGCGTGTGCTTGAGCTCGTCGCGGAGGTCGAGAAGGTACGCCTGCCACGCTTCGCGCTGGCGCATACGCAGCGCCTCGCTCGCTCGGCGCAGCTTTTTGGTGAGGCGCGCCTTGCGGCACGCAATGCGGTTCCGCGCTCGTCGCTCCGCCAGCTTGGCGTCGGCTCCGGTTGACGAGGCACCGTCCACGACTGGCGGAGGTGTGGATGTGGATGACGAGGGTGTGATAGCTTCCACGGCGCGGAGCAACGCCACGAAAGAGCCCGGCAGTGGCACTTCGATGGCCTCCAGCGAATCGCACGCGTGCGGCGGGGGTTTCCTGGCCTTGGAGCAAACGCGCATCGTTTGCCGTCGGCGCCGCAGTTTTTGCGTGCGAGGAAGGCGAACTGGTGTGGTTTTGTGTGGTGAGCGTACCGGCGCGACGAAGACGAAGAGAAAAACAAGACGAGAAAGGACAGCGAGGGAAGGTCAGACGCGCGGGAGCGGAATCTCTCACAATGAGCGGCGAGGGCAATGCGCAGATTGGAGGGTTGGAGTGACTCTCGTAGGTTGGGTCATGTTGAGGTCCGATGAAGCTGCATGACACTACGGAGTCGATTGGGCGGTGCATTCGTCATGGCTTCAATATGTGAAACGTATATAAGATATGAGGAGAGAACGACTCAAGCTGGCTACATAAAATATGAGAATGCGACGTGTGAGGATGCTTCTCGAAGTCGCTCTTGGGAATGCGTGGAGGGAACAACGTGACCCACACAGACGGCCGAGGCACGGAATCGATAGAACAATGCTTACCAGATCTGGTTCCCGTCTTGGGGTTTCGATAGAGGGAAGAAAATCCCTCTTCTCGCGTGACGGAGGAGGTGGATATGCGTTGTCAAACGACTGTCCAAAGACCTCGCCGTCACCCACGTCACGGCGTGGTCGTCACGCGGTGCGCCACATCCGTCAGACAGGCGACGGCACGAGCACGTCGAGCCAATGAAGTTATCATCAGCGCCCAAGTACACAAGCCACTAACACTCTCGGGGTCACGAGAAGCGCTTCTCACTTCCAGCAGGAAAAAAAGAAAAAAAAAAAAACTCTCTGGCTGGTGAAAGAACGCGGGGATGCGCTGAGGGAGGAAATGAACCATCGTCGGACGCCCACCTATACTGTAATCGATCATCAACCGCAGAATGAACAACAGTCCAGTTGGATGGGTGCGGATACCGCGCTGAAGATGGCGATCGATCTTGATATGGCATCTGTGGCAAACTGCTCGGGGCCGGGGCATGAAGAATCCTGAGCGCGGGCGCACGGCTCCTTCATCAGTTGACAGCGCCGTCGGCGTGTTTTGCGTCAAGCCTTGCTGCTCGTGTCTTTGTGTTGCCATCGAGTGTTTTTTTCTTCTGGTGTTTCTTTTTCGTCCGCCCAGATGCGGTGTTCCAACCCAGATAATCGAGAGAGATGGGCACATTTTTAATTTTGGGTATGCTTCCATCTATCCGTTGGGCTTTTCTCGAGCATCTCGTGTCTCGTCTGCTATAGTCAAACCTTCACTTCTTACATTGGGCATGCCGTTTTGTATCCATTTGGGCACTGCCATGCTGCACTTCCATGAAACCGGCCCAAACCCCCTCATCTCCCCACCAGAAAGATGCATGCAGGTGCTCCCCCAGCGGGCGCGAATCAAACTTGGACGAGGATGCGCCGCCCCCAGGCCGCCTCCACAGTGTGGAGTCCACACCTGGTGCGCGGAAGTTTTCTGGCCGCGTTCCTCCGCTGCGTCCGCAATCGATCAGAACCCGAAAAGCGACGCGTCCAACGTAGCTAGCAGAGACCATGGGCCGCGCCGCTGCCGAGAGCCACTACGAGTCGCTGCCGGTGGAAACGGCGGACGAAGCGTTCCTGGGGCCTGCGGACGCCACGACCGCGTACATGCGCGTGACGCCGCCCACGCCGCAGGCGGACGCGCGCTCGGCCTCGCGCCGCAGCCAGCGCACGACGTTCCGCCGCCAGCAGCTCCAGCAGCAGCAACAGCAGCAGCAGCAGCGCCGCCGCATCGGCCACGTCCACATCATGACGCTCAAGGAGCGCACGCAGATCTTCCTCGACGGGTGCGCATCCATCGGAGGTGGTGATTCGGAGCCTCTGATCGAGGAACCTGACGCTGTCTCGGCTTTTGGATGTGTAGGCCATTCGGCGTGGCACTCGAGACTTTGAACGTCGTGCTCAGCGTCGTGCTCGTGATCATTTCGGTCGTGGAGGTGCGTGGAATGTTCTACAGGTTTTGGATTCGCCGCGTGATAAACTGACACTCGGAGGCTCGATGTCTGGGTAGTCGTACGAGCACGAGAACATCGAGTCGACGCTGACTTACAACTCTTTTGAGCTGGTCTGCACTGGGGTATTCGCGTTCGATTACCTCCTCCACTTGTACGCGGCCGACGAGAAACTCAAGTTCGTCGTGAGCCCCATGGGCATCATCGACCTGCTCACGATCCTTCCGACGCTCATCACGGTGCGTATCCCGTGGGGCTGGCGTGGAAGGACAAGCGACCGTTGGGTGCCTAATTATTGTCTGGTGTGCGTTGGTGTAGCAGCTCTTCCTCCAGTCCCTCGACGTCTCGTTCCTGCCAGTTTTGCGAATCATCCGCGTGTTCCGCATGCTCGCCGTGCTGCGGCTGTATCGCATTGTCCAGTCGTATCGCGGGTTCGACTACGAGCTCGGGGTACTCGTGTTCATGCTTTTCACCGTGATTTTCGTCGCGGCGGGCGTGATCCAGATTCTGGACGAAGACTATTACAAAGACCAAGGCCAGAGTCCACTCGAGTTCCACCAGTGTGTGTATTTCGTGTTTGTCACCATGTCCACGGTCGGCTACGGCGACATTTCGCCACGCACGACGGCCTGTGAGTGCTCTATTTTCTTTTTCCGCATGCTGTCAACACGCTTATTCACAAGACTTCTTTGATCTACAGCACAAATGTTTGTGATCTTCATCATTTGCGTGGTCATCACGGTCATCCCGCGCCAGGTGCAGCGGCTCGTAGAGCTCTCGCGGCTTCAGCACGGGTACATGCATAGCTACTCGATTCGCAAGGGAGGCGTTTCCAGCGGGGGCCACGTGATCGTCACGGGCTGCATCAGCCACGAGTCGGTCTCAAGCTTCCTCTACGAGTTCTACCGTACGCGCCAGGGAAAAGTCAACATGGATGTGGTCATCCTGTCGGAGCAGATCCCGTCCGAGCGTTTGCTCTCTGTGCTCCGAAACGTAAAGTACCGTCGTCGCGTCACTTATCTCAAAGGCTCGCTGCTCAACGACAAAGATGCGCGACGCGTCCACGTCGAGTCGGCCGGTGCCGTCTTCATTCTCGCCGATAAGAAGAATGTCAAGCACGCTGAGGCCGCAGACGCGCTCACGATTCTCCAGGCATTGGCAGTCGACAAGTTTAAATTCCGCAATCAGGCGTCGATGGTCAAGCGTCGCAACGGCGGTACCATTCGGTGCTTCTTGCAGGTGCTGTCCCCGCAGCGCACGCGCGGCCTACGCACAATCACCGGCGTCGAAGTGGCGCTCAACACTCCGCGTCTTCGCACTGCGATCCTCGCGAAGAGCATTCTGTGTCCGGGAGCGACTGCGCTGGTGCTAAATCTCGTGTGCTCGCTGAAAGAGGAGCACGTGGAGAGGGCGCTATGTTCGAGCGTGCCTTGGATCGCTGAGTACTCGTACGGTCTCCAGCACCAACTTTACCCCGTCATTCTGCCGCAATACTTTGACGGCATGAAGTATGATCGGGCTGTGCTGAAGCTGTACAACCAGTACGTATCGTACCGCCGATGCACTACACGGGCTGTCACTGATGTCTCTGTTCTCTGTAGGTTCCACGTCATCCTTGTCGCGGTCTATGATCGGT
Organism: Pythium rhizo-oryzae; assembly: GCA_027475725.1. Classification (NCBI taxonomy): domain Eukaryota; phylum Oomycota; class Peronosporomycetes; order Pythiales; family Pythiaceae; genus Pythium; species Pythium rhizo-oryzae. The sequence continues at coordinate 8,903 of JAMFLL010000560.1, read as the reverse complement.
TTGCCGACCAAGTCGGCTCGAAGCGGATCAGCATATGTCCGTTTGGTCACCTGCTGCGTGAAAAGTGAGTGTGTATATCTGTGTGGAGTTGTCGTATAACTATCGGATTGCACTGACTGAGCTACACTTTATTTCTAGTGATCTCGCGTTTGTCATCGCTCTAAGTGCCTCTGAAGCTCAGCACGCTGTCAACTCTCTGTTCGACGTGGACACATACGAGGCCTCGCTCAGGCGTATGGGCCCCTCTCAGCGAGCCACGGAGAAGCGAAACCACAAGTGGGCGTCGCCTCCAACGCTCGTGTTTTCATCGGATACCGTCCTGGACCGCCAGTCGCTTGTGCGAGAGCGCTCACCGTCGATTGAGCTGCCCAGCGATGACGAAAGTGCCATGACGGAGGTCGACGTTGCGATCTACCAAGACGACGAGTTTGACGAAGGTGAAGTGTCACCGGATGAGAAGGAAGAGCAACCGACTCTACCTGACCTGGGAGTCGCTGCGATGGACCACGGGCGCACATTGCACCGCGCCCCCACACCACCGATGCTACCGCCATTCCTTCAGCACCACCACTCGATGGGTGGGAGCATCACCGACTGGTGTTTGACGCCGCACGCGCTACGGAAGCTTCACGACCACATAATCATTTGTGGTCCGTTCGCTCACGGCCACCAGTTGTCATGGTACCTGGACGACCTGTACCATATCGAGCACCGCGGAACGCGTCCGCACATCCTCTTGCTCGTCAAGCGGCTCCCCACGGAGCTTGACTTCCAGAACTTGTCGTCCCCGCTTCCTGAGAATGTTTTCATTGAGAAGGGTGTGTCTCAAAACGTCGAAGATCTCCTTCATGTGCGAGCCTACGCCGCACGGGCGGTGCTGATGATCCCGGGTAACTGGAAGTATCACGTCGACGAGCTTCGAGACGAGACGGCGGAAGAAGTGAACGAGCATTTGTTGGATTACCAAGTGATCATGTCGACGCTGTCGCTTCGCACGGTGCAAGATCTCCATCAGCAGCATTTGCGCTCGCAGGGTACGCGTGGGCATACTCTACGTACGCCTGGAGGTCACCACCACGTCCACCACGCGGCGAGCCCGACAATTTCGTGTTCGGTCGTGAAATGGCACGAGAGCATCGCGTATTTTGCCCACAAGAGCCACACGCAGCACATTCAGCCGAGCCATTACGGCGATCTGGACCCTCTCGAACGCAGTTCCAGCACGATCAAATCGCTCGGCTCGTGGCTCAACAAGGATGCGTCGAACAACACGATCGGCCGTGACAACCAGCAACGATTAGCAATGTTGGCGACCTCGGTGGCGCAGCAACAGATGCTAGCCGAGTTCCCCAAGGGCCCGTCGCCGCTCTTCTCGCCGTCCTACGCCGCCGGTGAAGTGTTCGTTGACGGAGTCCTGGACACGCTGCTATGCCAGTCATTCTTCAACCCGTACGTGATTGATTTGGTACGCGCGATATCGGGTGACTACTACTACAGCGACCACCACACGCACTCGACGCCGCAGAACTTTATGTCGTCCATGATGGAGTATTTCGACCACTCGTCCCACGGTCTCGTGCCCCCACCAACGACGACCACACCGCCGGTCAAGAGAGAACCAGCGTCAAAGGAAGAGAGTGAATCACCGTGTCTCCAGTATCCTGTGCTTGCAACCGCGACGATCGCGAGGGAGCTCGAAGGCCAGTCGTTTGCGACCATTTTTGCGAAGGCACTACAGCAAGAAATCCTTGTCGTGGCCATCTTCCGCCGCCCGAACGACCCGCGCCGCGGTAACGCGCTTCCTTATGTCTTCACGTGCCCCAAGAGCGACGCCGACGTGCTCGTCGAGCACGGCGACACGCTCCACGTGCTCACGAAGCGGAAGCAACCCATTTCCATCCACTGAATGTTCGTTCTCTACATGCGTACGTAACCGATCCATCACGTTTACACCGGTTCTCCTTCTCTCGCCCATCAAAATTTCTCTCCATGATGAGACAGCGCACAGCACCCGTCCCACACACCCAGTCCGAATGTTCTTTTGCTCACTCAGTCTTACTTTCACTGCTGCTCGCACCGCGACACCATGGTTAAGCTTTACTACGCCGTCGTGGGGGAGGCATGGGGAGACTATGTCGACATCGACCTCAGCGCGACAGTGGCTAATCTGAAGGAGATGATCAACGCGGATAACCCGAATCACTGCGGCCCCGCCGAACTGAAGCTGTACCTCGCGCGCCGGGATGGCGTGTGGTGGCGCATGGACGAAGATCCAGAGAAGTCGCTTCAAGCGCTAAAGGAGTGGGAAACCAACGACGAGATCAAGGCGCTCATGCAAGACGAGATGGTGTGGTCATGGCGGCTCGACAGCAACGCGTACTTTGGGAAGAAGTTCGAGTGGGACGGAGAAATCAACGTGCTGGTCAAGCTGCCAAAGTCCAACAAACGCCTGCACGACGAGCTTGATGAGCTGGATGGGTCGGAGAAGTGGTTTGCCGAGTTTCGCCGCTCGTTCGTGCGCTCGAGTGATCTACCGGCAATTCATCAACTGGCGAAGTTTGTGAAGGGACCGCTTCCGGCGAAAGTTGGCCTTTCGCAGGAGACGTTTGAACGTGTGAGACATCAAGTGGGCGAGGAAACGTGCGCCAGAGTGTTCACCGTGGACGATTGCGCGCCGTGTCATGAATTGTGGGGATTCTACTTCCTGGGCGCGCTAAGCGCATCAGATTGGCGGCAAGGCGTGGCGCGTGACTTCCACGGTTTCTGGCGCGTGATCCTCTGCGGCGTCATCTCGAACGTGTTGGATCTCCAGGACAACGCCGTGTTTCGCAACTGCACGGTGATCGTGTCAACTAACACCGACCCGCCCACTGGCACGCTGGTCAAGCTGGGCGACATTGGTCTACTCCGCGCCACCAACGGTACGCAAGAAGCAGAAAAAGGGGCAGAAGTGCCAGTGGCAGAGCTGCGGGATTCTATGAAATGGTGCTATGGTGACAGCGTGCCGTATGTCTTTGGGTACACAGCCAAGGGCGCAGTGTGCACGTTATTTGCCTTGACCGCACGAGACGCGTGCCTCGTCGAGGCCGTGGAGATCGGCGCGTATGATACGCAGTGCCCGGCCGGGCGGCTGAATCTGATGCGTGCTCTCCTTCAGCTGAGCCGCCTCTTTGAAGCCATCGCAGACGTGAGCCGACAGACAGCGTGTCGAGTGTCGGAACGAACGCTAGTCCCGCGGTCTGGGATCCGCTCCGTGGTAGCGAACACCATCATGGTGATGCACGATCTTAGCTACGCCTTCGCCAGCAGCGATGGACTTCCGGTTAAGACGAGTGAACATCTCATGGAAGCACTCGACCAGCGCGCATGTCGAACGTTGTATGAATACTGGCAAGGGCCAAACGCTCTAAGCGCGGATACCATTGGTGGCAACCCCGTGACGTTGGACGCGCTGTTCCAGGCAATCGAGGGTGTGCTGACGATCCTTGTTGAGCTCCACGCGTCAAGATGGATGCATCGCGATCTCCGCTGGTCGATCGTGTCCAGCAACCGCGACCACGGCAACGAGTGGTTCCTCATCGACTTCGCGGACGCAGCGTCCAGTCCGCAAGCGTTTCCGAGTGGAACTCACCTGATGCGAGGTGCCCACGCGCCCGAAATGTTTAAAGAGGGTGGGACCCACACGACGGCCGTGGACGTGTGGAGCGTTGGGTATCTCATCCAGATGTGGAATTTACAGCCAGAGTCGACTAACGTGTGGACGACATCCGACTCGCGGTTCAAGTTCTTGAGATGGCTGCTAAATCACAATCCGAAGAAACGGCCGACGGCAAAGCGAGCACTCATGGCGCTAAAAGAACTGCGTTGCGAGTACGAACAGGAGGCCGTGTGATGTGTGCTTATCCGCGATGGTCCGCGCCACGCACCCCGAGCGGCTCCACTTGAATTCGAACTACTGTATCTTGGTTTTCGAAGGATGGCTCATGGTGTGTGACAAAAGGTTTGTCCACTGCATGTGTCGACCACCAGACAAGGAAGAGACGATTGAGCTCATTGGAAGCCAGAACAATGAAGGATTGAGGTGTGGCAGTGGTGGTTGAGTCAGCCCATGATATTTTCAATACATATCGTGCGTTCCTTATCTATCTTCATTCGTCGTCGCTATCATCATCCTCGTCATCCAGCAGAGCATCCTGAACGATTCGCGGCCAGGCCTTGAGGAATGGCTTCTGCTTGTCGCTCGTGTACCACACTGCAAGCTCGGTGCGCAAGAAGGCCGGGTCGGTCCGCCACTTGTCGACCAGCGTGGCTCGCGAACTAACTCGCGCCTTCTGGAGTTTGGTCACAAGGAGCTGGATCTTCTTGTCAAATTTCTTGCGGATGAGCATGTAGCTGGGCTCCTTGAGCGAGTGTGCGAATGACTGAAGCCCATCAATGACCACACCGTCGAGCAAGAACTTGGCGAACCACTTGGCGCGGCTGCCCGAGTCAAAGCCGCGCGCTTCGTTGGCCTTGCTGGTCGCTTCCGTGTCCGCACCACTGGACGGGGTCTCCGGGTATGGCACCTTCGCGACTGGCAGCGTCCACTTGTGCACACCGTAGTGGACCTTGACGAAGCACTCGATCTCATCGGTCGCCGCGTTGTAGCTCGGTGCAGGCTCAGCAAGTGGCTGCGAGTACTTGCACAGTGGCGTACCGCGCCCAATAGAGGCAAGCCATTCCGGCTCGACAGCTGTCACCGTCTTCATATACGCGCGCGATGTACGCATGATCGTCTGGTACACGGCAAATGCTGGCAACTTCGATGCGTCTGGCGTAAATACGTGCGAGTGCGGGTGAATGTACACTGGCTCGTTCACAGCACCACTGGCTGTGATGAACGCACAGTTCCGCTCGATCTTGGTACCCTCTGTGATGGTTCCAGGCGGCGCACGCTGAGCAACTTGGTCCAAGAAACCAGCGGCGACGATTTGTCGAATAAGGATCTGGGTCTGAGCGTCGGGTGGAGGCATACGCGGAGACAGGCTGATAGGCGTGAAGCCTTCATCGTCGGCGTACATCGAGTTGACGATTCGCGTGAGTTGTTGTCTCAGCTTGAGCATGTTCTGCATGGTCTTCTCGTGGAGATGGTTCTCTGCGCAGAATTCGGCGCTCGCACCAGCGTACGCATAGGCTCCCGCGGCCCGCAACAAGCTCAGGACATCGCTTTCGGTGTCCACCCATTGAGAGTGGCGGCGTAACTTCTCGGCTTCTCGCCACTCCTTCTCCATTTCATCCTCATAGGTATCGTCCTTCTTGGTCTCGCCCATGTCGTCGTCCTCTGCATCCTTGTCCTTCTCTTTACGATCCAGAGCAGAGATGAACGGGGTATGGCCGGAGAGACCAGCAACAACTGCAATGGTGTACTCGAGCACGCCAAGCTGCTTGGCAAGAAGGAGCATCTTCGCGAACCGCGCCGCAATGGGGAATTTGACAAGCACGCGACCGAGTGGTGTGATGGCCTCTTCTTCGCCTTCCGTGATAGCACCGAGGTGTGCAAGCGTCGTGAGCGCGTTGCGGATTGCCTGTTGCTCGGGTGGAGTCGGGAAGGGGAACTGGAGGATGTTGTGGATGCCCATAGCCTTCATCTGGAGTGACAGATCCTCGATCGGCTGGCACAAAATCTCCGGAGGGGAGAACTTGGCGAAATCCGTATCATACACAGCGGACGAGTAGAGACGATAGCAGTGACCAGGACCGGTACGACCCGCACGGCCGGCACGCTGATCAGCACTCGCCTTCGAAATCCACTGCACCTCGAACGTCGAGATGCCGTTCGCCAGGTCAAACACGCGTTCTTTCGTGCGCCCGGCGTCGACGACATACTTGATGCCGGGAATCGTCAACGAAGTTTCAGCCACATTGGTCGCAACAACCACGAGTCGATGCTTCTCCGGTGGTGCGTCGAAGACCTTCATCTGCTCATCGTTCGGCAGCAAAGAGTACAACGGAAGGACGTGCATGAATGGGAGTGCGAGCTCCTCCTCTTCCTCGTCTTCCATTTCTTCGTCTGAGTCCTTCTCTCCATCGTCCTCCTTGTCGCTGTTGAGATCAAAGTTCGCGGTCTCATCGTCGTCGGCACCGTACACCTTCGCATCTTCGAGATCAGCTTCCTCTTCAATATCGTCATGCTCGCGCAAGATACGATCGTCGCCAGTCGGCTTTGCCACTGTGCGGTTCGGCGTAGATTCTTTCTCGACCACACCGCCTGCGTCGCCATCGCGATGCTGAGGTGCACGGCGTTCCTTCTTTTTGCCTTCAGTGTACACGCGTTTCAGCTGGCGACACAGCTGCGAGATCTCGCGCTGGCCGGTGAGGAACACAAGGATTCCACCTTCCGGAAGCTTCTTGTGGATCTTCACAACCTTTTTGTAGGCCTCATCAACGTAGTCATCCAGTTCCGTGCGCTTGTTGAAATGCACAGTCACAGGGTACTGACGCGCTTCAACGCGCAATACGGGCGGGGGCTTCGGGAACAATCGCTTGTTCTCTGTGAAGTCCTCAACACGCAGCGTGGCAGACATAACAACAAGTTTTAGCGGCATGATTGGACGCTGCGCTGTCTTCTTCTCATCCTCACTGAGCATGTTGTAAGCTTCTTGCTCTTCCTTGGCCATTTGGGCTCGAAGCGGCGCGATACGCGACAGCAACCCAATCAAGATATCCGTATTCACGTTGCGTTCGTGGGCCTCATCCAGGAGCAAGATCGAGTACTGCCGCAGCAAAAAGTCTTGCTGAATCTCCTTCAGGAGGATACCATCAGTCATGAACTTGATACGAGTCTTGTCGCCGACGTGCTCAGCATCGTAACGGATCTGATAGCCGACATGACCGGTCGCACCGAATCCCACGTTCAGTTCTTCAGCGACACGCTTCGCCGTCGACACAGCAGCAACTCGACGAGGCTGGGTGACACCGATACGACCGCTGTGCTGAGGGTCAAGCGGATGACCATATCCGGCTTCGTACAAGAACTGGGGAACTTGCGTGGTCTTACCACTACCCGTCTCACCGCACAAGATCACGACGTCGTTCTCGGAGATGGCCTCCATGATCTCCTGTTCGGAGCTGCATACGGGGAGCTGCATACGAGCGAGTTGTATCTCAGGTTTACGCTTGAGCTTGACGAGGGTCGTCTTGTACTTCATCGTTGGCTTGTCGGTCTCGCTCATTTGACGCATTTGCTCCGTAGTCTTGAGCACAATGGGCTTGGGCACATAAGCATCCTCTGGCGCAACCTCCTCTTCCTTAACAACCGGCGCGGGCTTCGCTCCCCCAGCCTTTTCGAGCTCGCGTTGGCGACGACGCTCTTCGTTCTTCTTACGCAGTGCTTCAAGCTTGGCCATTGCAGCATTCTGGGAAGTCGCAGGGGCTGGCGCGCTTGCAGGATTCGAGGTTTCGGTCTCCTTGGTGGCTGTGATATCCGCGGGCGAGGACGCCCGAGCGGGCACGGGAGCTTTCTTCTCGTCAGGCACCTTCTTGTCTTCTTTCGGCTCACCTGAAACCGCAGCCTCGCTCATCATCGGCACGATCGAGGTCGCGACCTTAGCCTTCTGCTTGCTCTTCTTCTTCTTCTTAGCAGCATCCGAGGTCGACGCCGCCGTCGCAATCGTCGACGTAGCAGCAGCCGAGACCGCCGCAGTCGCTTTCTGCGCACTCTTCTCGCCTTCAGTTTTCTTTGCCTTGGGGGCGTTTGACTTCGGTTTTGACTTGGCCTTTTGCTCCTCTTCCTCCTCCTCCTCCTCCTCCTCTTCGTCCTCCTCATGCTCCGCCATCGTCTCGTCCTCTCCCGTCTGCTGGTACAGCTCCTGCTGCTGCTCGCTCGTGAGGTCCAATCCGGCCTTCTCGCGGTTCATCGCGCGCTTGAGTCGCTCGCGCAGCGTCTCCTTGTGGCCCAACTTGGACGTCGTGTGGAGCAGCTCGAGCTGCTTGGCCGAGAGACTCGTCTCCTCCAGCGACTTGTACAGCCCCTCGCGCCGCGCCTCCTTCAGCTTGCGCGCCTATAATACCAATCCAGTCAGTCACCATTGCCTCATTGACCAGAAGTGTTCATATAAACGCACCGCGAGCTGCTCGAGCTTCTTGCGCTTGGACTTGCTCATCTTGGCGACCTCCTGGAGCTCCTCCTCCGTGACCGCCGGCTCGCTCTTCTGCTTCTTCTTGCGACCCGTCACGACCACGATGTCGCTCTCCTTGAGCCCCAGTTCCTCGCGCAGCTCCGCCGACAGGAGGCTCTCGCCGCCTTGCTCGGCATCGGCATCGGCGACTTCGTCCGCGTCTCCTGACGCCATTTCCGGGTCGTTGGAAGCGGCGATTTCCGCCTCCGACGCGTCGCTGTCCGCACCATCCGCTGCGTGGGCGTTCGCGGCCGCCAGCGCCTTCTTGTTCTTCTTCTTGGCCTTGGCGTGCGCCGCGCCGTGCTTGCGCTTCTTGGCGACCATGGTTCCCAGCAAGTTGCCCTTGCCGTCTCCAAGGCAAGATGGCAACAACGTTTGACTGGCCACCACTGCAATCAAGGGCGTTAGAGGATGTTAAGATTATGTAACAGCTAACACCTCAAATGAACCAACTCCTAACACCCGCTAACCTCCACTGGAAGTTGCCTTCATCATTTCCACCAATCAGTGGTAGGTCGTCGCACATTTATCACCAATCAGAAGAAGCATTGAATTGATTGGTGGGGCACCTGGACTTTGACCAGCCCTCGCAACGCTTCACGGCCTGCCCAGACATTCGCGAGAAGCTCCTAATCTCCGCGTCTCCACCTCTCTCTCTCTAGACGAGCACCATGCCGACCAAGCGCGTGAAGGGCAAGAAGAAGCTCAAGTCGATCAAGGCCAAGGTCACGGATGCCATGGGCTCCA
>JAMFLL010000559.1:0-32417 GCA_027475725.1 Pythium rhizo-oryzae | reverse complement strand
GCGAACGACACGCTGTGACGGCACCACGGCCACCAGAACCTCACAATCGAGGTTCGACAGCTTCAACACTGGCCCACTCGCGTGGGCCACCTGGGCCACTTGGGCCACCCACGCGAAAATAAGCGTCGTTGATTGGCCAACGTCCGATCCGCTCAGATCTGACCGCTGTGGACGAATGGGCCACAGCCACGAAGGTGCGTTCTTATTGGCTGAAAGGGCAGTAAGTGATTGCGTCATGTGGGCCACCCGTGGGCCACCAGACGTGTTCCGCAGCTCTTGTGGTCACGAGCGGTCAGGTGGCCCACACAAGATGGCTACATATGGGCCACCCACGTCACACACCCGAAAGGATACCGACTGACAGCTTCCTGTTGCTCGTCAAGCAGTCGGTCAGTCCTGCCAGACCACAAGCGGGCTGTCCTGCGCTCTTGTGGCGTCCGAGGCCACGCAGGGCTTCGTTTCGGTGCTTGAGCGGGTTAGTTTTCCACCACTTAGTGGCCTTTTCGGCTGCCTCAGTCGTCTGCGTGACCGCCACAGTGGCCGAAACAAAAATCCGTCGGTCGCTGCGCAACTCAATTGCGGTAGGACGCGACACGAGCGAGTCGCACGGTGACAGGCGTCAGGCCATGCTGCAATAAATTAAGGTCGATTACAGCGCCGTGCCGCGCTCCAGGTTCTGGCGGATCTCGACCGTGTACTTGTCGAAGGCCTGCTTGGCCTTGCGGTTGAAGATCTGGTTCTGATGGTTGATGTAGTCGACGTCTTCGCCTTCTTGGTGCGCGCGACGGCGGCTGAACGTCTTGCGCGCCTTGATGCGCTCCTCGAGTTCGTTGGCCATACGCTCGATGTTTTCCTGGTGTACAAACCGCCTCGTCAGCCATTCTGGAACGACAGAGCGAACACCACCACATCGCTTACGTACCGGCGCGTCCTTGGAGCCCTTGCCATACGAGAGCTCATCCTCGAGCGTATTCGAGGCGACCATCGTGCCTTCAGCAGTCTGGGCTTGCTCTGTCGTGGGCAGCACGGTCAACCGCTTCTTGTAGGCTTTATACAGCGAGTCCTGGTTGTTCGATCCGAAATGTTAGATCCATGGAGCGATGAAGAACGACAAAATCGATACTCGCTCACCTGGTTGAACACATCCCAGCCAAACGCAGCCTTGCGCTTCGCCTTTTTATCGGCGTTCTTTGACTTCAGCTCAGCCACCTCGGCTGCATCGCACAGCACAATCCACTTAGCTCACGTGTCCGCAACAACTCAATCACTCAAACATCTTGGTATCGTACCAGTGTCCTCGAGGTGAGCCTTTCCCGATGCCACAGCGGCCTTCTTCTCCTGTTGCACAAATGATAGATCCGTCAATACCAGGCGCACCAGAACAACCAACATTTTGGGGTATGGGCCCCCGAGATCCCTGTACGAACCTCCTTCTTCTTGACGGCCAGCTCTTTTCTCGCCTTCTTGTCGCCATTATTCAATCGCTCGTGTTCGTTCGCGACTTCCTAATACACGTCCAGAAAAGTAGGTGCAAGTTATGGCGAGGGTTAGTACGTTTCCTCCAGCAACGCTCAGAATGCGAAACCGCACACACACCTGCTTGTTGGCCTTGCGTCCGGCGTTGACCTTCATGCGCAACTCAAAGAGCTTCTTCTGCGCCGGCGTCATCGCCGCAAAGCTGTCCTCCGCGTCCGCCATGTTGCTTCCCTTAGTGCCCTTGTCGCCCTTTTCCAGCCAGCCCAACACAAAACCCAGGCATCCACTGCAGGCGCAAGATCTATAGGAGCGTCCGATTGAACTCGTAATCAAACATTATATTCATTTATACGGGTCCATCACATGTCGCAGGGGATTACGGAATGCTGGTCATCTCCGAGCAGCTCCGCTGGGCGGCGCCGGACGAGGGCCAACGGAACTCGAGACGTCGAAGAGGGCTTGGAGCAAAAAAGCGGATCCATTTGACAGCTACAAGAGGCCACAGACAGCGCAGGCGACGATTATGGACGACGAGGACGACTTCTTCGCGGAGCTGTGCGGCGTGACGGTGTCCGACATGGGCACCGCCGCCGAGGACGAGCGCGTGGCGCTGCAGGACGTTTGTCTGGACGTCGAGCGCGCCGTGCTCGAGAGCCGAGGCGCCGAGATCGACGCGGCACTGGACAAGGCGCGCGCGCTGTCCGTGGCGCCCAAAGCCGCGCGCCTGCTCGCGGCGCTCGCGCTGGGCAAGCTCGTCTGCGAGGGCAGCTACGCCGAGATCGTGCGGTCCGAGATCGGCCAGCGCGTCGTCCAGCAGGCGCTGCTCGCGGGCCGCGACCGCCTGGACCACTTTGCGACGCTGGTCGCCAAGCGTCTCGAGGCGTTCGTGTCGCTCGCGACGGGCGCGCAGGAAGGCGGAGACGATGCCGTGGAGTTCGAGCAGTGGGCCACCAGTTACGAGGTCTTGTTCGTGGGCATCGCGTTTTTCAACCTATTCGTGCAGGCCAACTACACTGGCCCTGCGATCGACCCGGAGACCGTGCAGGACCTCACGGCGATTGCCACGCAGGCGCTAGGCTTTGCCGCCGATGAGGACGCCAAGAAGGTGCATCGTGAGGCCGTGCTGGCGCTCCAGGTGGACGGCGAGAGTCCGTTCACGATCTGCGAGTTCCCCGCGTTCCTCGCGGTCGGCCGCGCCATGCTGAGCTTCGTTGGCAATGCTAAGTTCCCCAACTGGTCCGCTGCGGTCGAGAAGTTCGGTCCGAACGACGAAGACGAAGATGTGGACGCGGCGCCGGTCGTTTCCAGCGAGCTCGTGGCCGTGCTTGACAAGCTGCAGACGGCCGCGTGGTGGAACGCGCGTGCCGCGGTCGCCCACGAGCGCCTGCTGATTGCCAAGGAGCCGTCCAACACGCTCTGGTACGAGGCGCGTCGCGGCTTCGTGCGCACGCTTCGCCACGCGGCGCTTTTCCCGGCGACGGAACACGGCCAGTACCTGCGCACGCGCGCGCTCGTCGAGTGGGGCCTCGCGCAGAACTTCTTCGACAAGAACAAGCAGGGCAAGCGTACGTTCGAGCAGGCCAAGGAGGTGAGCGGGCTCTCGGTCGAGCTCTCGGGCTCGCTGGGCAAGCGCACCAAGTTCCAGCGCAAGAGCGTCGCGCAGATGGTGCTGCTCGCGGCCTCCAAGTACCCGCCGACGGAGAAGGAGGCCGCGCCGTCCGTGTACGCGAGCGCGATGGCCGACGCGACCCACGCCGACTTTGGTGGCCGCAAGGTGATCACCAGCGAAGGCCAGTCAACCGTGCCCGACGGCGAGCTCACCGAGGAGGAGCTGCGCATCCAGAAGCTCGTGCAGGACGGCGACGCGTCGTACCGCGACGTGCACCTGGACCAGGTGGACCCGGACAACATCCTGCTCGAGCAGATCAGCTTCGAGGACAAGGCGCTGACGGAGCAGGGCAACCTGCAGACCATCGACCAGGTCGTGCTGCTCTCGCTCTGTCTCGACGTCAAGAACAGCAACGCCGGCGACGGGCTCACGCGCGAGGAGATGTTCCCGTACGTGACGCGCGTGCTCGAGAACCCGAACAACTGGATGGTGTACTCGACCGGCCTGCTCGAGCGCGCGTGGATCGAGTGCGAGTCCAACAAGCGCCGCGAGCGCGCTGTGCTGCAGATGCAGGCGCTCGTGGACCAGCACACGTCGCGGCTCACGGTGCTCCAGAACTCGCTCCAGGCCATCGAGGACGCCGCGCCCGTCCATGAGCGCATGCAGTTTGTGCACGCGCTCGCGTTCCCGCCGCGGTACGCGCTCAAGCGCGACCTCGCCGAGCGCTACGCCAAGCTCGGCGTCATGCGCAGCGCGCTTGAGATCTACCTCGAGCTCGAGATGTGGGACGACGTCGTGCTGTGCTACCAGGTGCTCGAGCAGCCGACCAAGGCCGAGGAGATCGTGCGCGCGCGGCTCGCGGTCGCGCCGACGCCGTACATGTGGACCTGCCTCGGCGACATCACCCAGGACATTGCGCACTACGAGACGGCGTGGGAGCTCTCGAAGCACCGCTTCGCGCGCGCCAAGCGGTCGCTGGGCCGCCACTTTTTCGAGAAGGGCGACTACGAGACGGCGATCGCGCACTACCTCGAGAGCGTCGAGGTGAGCCCGATGAACAACGTCGCGTGGTTCATTCTCGGCACCATGTCCATGCGCACAAACAACTGGGCGCTGGGCCTGCGCGCGCTCACGCGCGTGGTGCAGCTCGACCCGGAGAACGGCGAGGCCTGGGGCAACATCGGCTCGATCCACCTGACCAACGGCCGCTACGCCGAGGCGTTCAGCGTGCTCACTGAGGCGCTCAAGCAGAAGCGCGAGATGTGGCAGATGTGGGAGAACTACGCGTTCTGCGCGATCCAGATCGAGCGCTACGGCGAGGCCATGTACGCGCTCCACCAGTGGCTCGACCTGCGCCACAAGCACAAGCGCACGGTGGACCACGAGCTGCTCGCGTGGCTCGTCGAGGCCATCGTGTACCCGGATGAGCTGGACAAGGCCGACGGCGCGGCCGAGGAGAACGAGGCCGTGAACAGCGTCATGCAGGCCGCCATGGACCTCGCACAGCAGTCCGACGACGACGACGAGGACGAGGATATCGCAACGCTCGACGAGGCGGCCGTGGCCACCGACGCGACGCCGCCGCAGTCGAACGTCAACTACAAGAAGCAGTTGGCGCTGCTGTTCGGCCGCATCACGTCGATCACGACCACGAACGCCAAGATCTGGCAGGTGTACGCGCACTTCAACGACGGCGTGGGCCGCAAGGAGAAGGCGCTGGACTGCCGCCTCAAGATGTGCCGCGCGCTCCAGGTCGCCGGCTGGGAGAACGACAAGACGGCGGTCGAGGAGCTCTGCCGCGGGGCCGTGCGGCTCTCGCAGGACTACATCGCCGACGGGTCCAAGAAGTCACTCTACGCGTGCCGCCTGTACATCCGCGGCGTGCTGAAGAAGGCGCAGGTGGACTTTGGCGAGCTCGAGGCCGTGCAGCAGCTCGCGCAGACGCTTGAGCAGGTCGAGGCGCTCGAGAAGCAGCTTTAGAAGCGGGTTGCAGTGCTCAGGAGGAGATATAGATCACCTAATATAGTAGTCATTACGCATTGTGTTGTGGCACGTTGCCACCGACCTACCGATATAGCAGATCCGGGGGAGTATGCGATTCGAGACGGTCTCAATGCGCACTGCCGGCTATTACCAGACCAATGGGGGCAACACACGAGCCAATAACGCTGCTAAAGCGAACCCAGGGACTCGCTGAGGGAGAGCTGGTTCCTTTGGGGTACTTACCGACTCCGTTTTCGATGAGGGCTGGTTCCTCATCGAGAACGAAACAGCGTCGGGTGTTCAAGCCCGCATCACCTCATTTGACGACAGCTCTGTACAGTATCGACGTCTGCAGCTAGTATACGGGTGCAACTGTCGTGTAGTCACTTCAGCTGGGCGCTTGGTCGCCTCTCAGCGCATGTTCCGTGGGAGAGGCCTCCATCTTTGGTCGCCAACGGGCCGTTTAAGATTCGGAAGCTGCAACAAGATCATAGTATCACCCGTCCGGCACTAAAAGCCCAAATACCATAATAAGGTACAAGTCAAATTTCAGTCTGATACAAATATAACAATCAGTTTTCCCGCCATCGATTCATGTACCTTATTTTGATCCATATGTGAATGTATCACCTTGTTGCCACAATACCGGATTGAAAGGCATCGCAACACTGTTGAAAACCCCACCACAATCCGAATTTCCACCAACCATATCTTTTATAATCTATTTTAAACCAATCAATGAACGTCAGAAGCGCGGGAAGCGGAGGGCATTTGATTTGAACCCCCCGGGCTCAGCCGAAAAAGCGTCAACCGTCGAGACCCACTTTTTCCGTGTCGCACGTTGCGCGCGCTTCCGTCTCTCTCTCTCTCTTCCGCTTCCATGGTGGCGACGCGTCTAATCAAGGGGGCCAAGCGCCCGGTGCGCGGCGCCAAGCCCGCCGAGCGCCGCACCAGCTCTCGCGTGCGGGAGCTCGCCGTTAAGCCGACAGCGGAGACCGTGGCGGCCGAGGCGTTTGCCGCGGCCGTTGTGGCCGAGTCCAAGGCGGCAGTGGCGGCCAATGCGGCCACAGTGGACGCGGCCGCGACCGAGGCGCCAAGGGAGCTCACGGACGCCGAGATCGCGGCCACGCTGCGCCACGCGGACGCGCTGGACGCCGAGGTCAAGCGCGCGCTGGTGGCGCTGCGGCGAGAGACCACGCGCGTGCGGCGGCCCGTCGAGTTCGCGCTGCCCTTCACGCCCGAGGAGATCAAGACCATCGGGGTACGCTGCCCACCGTCCACGCCGGTAATGTGTGTGTGTGCATCCTGGTCACGCGACTGACGATATGTCTTGCTTTCTTTCGCTCCCAGCACCGCAAGGCCGCGCGCCACCCGCCGCCGTTCGGGCGCATCACCAAGTCGATCTACCTGACCTCGACGCGGCCCGTCGCGGACCTGCCCGTGCACAAGTGCAACTGCTTTGAAGACAAAGCCGCGCGCGCGAACGCGGCGGCGCGGCGCAGCACCAAGGCCGCCGCGGCGCTCGCCCCGCCCGAGCCGGCGCTGCGCAAGCGTCGCGCCAAGAAGCAACCGGCCGAGGAGCAGCCCGCCGAGGCGCCCGTGGCGCCGGTAGCGCCCGCGCCCGAGATGTACTGCGGCGAAGGCTGCCACAACCGCATGCTGTTCATCAGCTGCTCCAAGGACACGTGCTCGGCGCCGGACCCGGCGCTGTGCTCGAACCGCGCGATCAAGCGCCGCGAGACCAAGCCCGTGCGCGTCGAGTTCGTCGAGGGCCCGGGCTTCGGGCTGTTCGCCGAGGAGACGATCGAGCCGGGCGAGTTCGTGATCGAGTACGTGGGCGAGGTGATCGACGACGCCGAGTGCGAGCGGCGGCTCATCGCCGCGCGCGACCAGGGCCAGGAGCACTTTTACATGCTCGAGATCGAAAAGGACGTGGTCATCGACGCGCGCGTGCGCGCCAACGACGCGCGTTTCATCAACCACAGCTGCGACCCGAACAGCATGACCCAGAAGTGGAACGTCGACGGCCTGCGGCGCATCGGCATCTTCGCGCGGCGCCGCATCCCCGCCGGCGAGGAGATCACGATCGACTACAACTTTTCCCACTTTGGCGACCCGATGGACTGCAAGTGCGGCTCGGTCGCGTGCACGGGCAAGCTCGGGCTCAAGCGCTCGGACGTGCAGACCAAGCACACGCTCCAGCGGCTCAACGCCTCCAAGAAGAGCCAGGAGGTGTTCGACGCGCCGCCGCCCGAGATCAAGCGGCCCGTGCAGCTCTCGTCGCTCGCGCTGCTCAAGGCGGCCAAGCTGGACCCGCGCTGGCTGAGCCTCTACGGCTTCAAGAAGCGCCGGCTCTTCGTGGGCAGTGGCCGCAGCGACGCGGCCAACAAGAAGCCGCTGCTGCCGCCGCCAGAGGCGTCTTCGTCTTCCTCGCCGTCGCGCACGAGCAGCAGCGCGAGCAGCCCGCTGTCGTCCGAATGGTCGGCCACGACCGCCGAAGATACGACCAGCGAGACAGCGGTACTGCACAAGGGTGACTGGTACGCGCACTTCCAGCGCGGCGACCATCTGCCCAAGATGCGCACCATGTCGAGCTACATCTGCGGCGGCAAGTACGACTGGACCGACGACCTGCTGGACGTCGCGTCGCCGCATGCCGCCGGACCAAAGGCCGCGCGGCTCGTGGCCAAGCGCGTGGGTCTGCTGGACGCGCGCGCGCGGCGCTTCGCGGATCTTCTGGCGTTCGCGAACGGCGCGTCTGCGTGGAACAAGCGCGTGCCGTCGTCGGCGACCATCGACCCGGACCGCATTTACCGCTTCATCGAGGCCATGAAGAACGGCAAGCTCTTCCACAACCAGAACCTCGTACGTGTGGCTGCTCTGTTCTGGGTGCGTGTATCCACAAGTGCGACTGACGTGTTGTTTGTGTGATGGACAGAACGACCTGAACGAGGACGCGTGCCATCGGTGCGGACTCGCCGGCGAGCTCATTTGCTGCGACGGCTGCCCCGCTGCGTTCCACCTCAAGTACGTGCTGGGATGATATCCTTCCGTGCGTTAAAGGTGGGTTTCAGACGCCCACTGACCTTTTCCTTGTCTTAACGTGTTCCGTAGCTGCACAAAACTCGTGATGCTGCCGCCGGCGGGCGACCCGTGGTTCTGCGAGATGTGCAAACGGTCGGCACGCGAGCGCGCGCAGAACGAGGCGCTGACCGCGAGCTTGGCGGACGCAAACAGCAACGAGGCCGAGCACACCAGCGCAGCGGCCGCGCCCGGTTCGCGCCGTAACCTGCGAGGCCACAGTGCGACCCACTCGACCACGGCGCCGGTCATGCCGAGCCTCAAGCGCATTTTCCACGCCGCCCCGGGGAAAGAGAAGAACGCGGCCAAGCGCCGGCCCCGCAAGAAGATGAAGACCACCGACAAGGCCTACCGCATGCTCGAGCACATGCCGCTCCCGGTCTTCGACGACGACGAGGACGACGAGTGAGAGGAGTATAGTTCCCCGCAGCGTGTCGACTTCCCTCACCTGTCACCGTATACACAGACCCCTTAAATGATCAAAATTCCTCACTTGAAAGAACTTCTTTTGTGCGCGCAACGCGCAGCACCGTGTTGTTGGACGGAGAGGGGGAATGAGGCTGTCTGTATTTAGTCATGCAGTCGGTTCCTCACTGCTCCAGCAGCTTGGCCGGCACCGGGCCCTCACACTTGTCCTTGAGGAACGCCTCGCTGTCCTCCTTCGCGCGCTGTAAACCCAAACGATAAAAGAAACTCTCAACGTCAGTCCATACACATCACTAATAGACTGTTGTTCGACTAGAAGCGCTCGCAGGACGCACCTTGATGGCCGTGACAAGCTGCGCGTACGGGCCGCTCGACTTGAGCGCCGGTATGGGCACGGCGCCGTCGAGCTTGCCCAGGAACGAGTGGTTCTCGCGCTCCTCGAGCGCCACGCTCTCGTACTCGTTGGAAGCCTCGCTCGCGCTCGGGAAGCTCTCGAACGCGTGCACGGTCTCGCCCTTGAAGCGGTACGTCGCCGTGAGCCCCGCCTTGGTCGCGTCCGCCATGGTGCTTAGCTTGTGTTGTCCACGTTCGTGTTTTGGGTGTTGTGACTGGTCGAAATGGGGGGCGAAAAGCTCCTAATATTGCGATTGGGCTAGCTTAGTTTAGTACCTAAAGCTGATCCTAATGTCCAGCTTAGGTTCAAAGCGGGCAGAGTGATGGTCATGCGGTGTCTAAACGGCCAAACCAAATCAAATCGCGTTTCTTCTCTCCCCGGACGATGGAGCCGGCGAACGCGGCCCCGGCGGCGCCGATGACGCGCACGGCGTCCGGCTCGGCGCGCGCGTCGCTCTCGAGCTCTGTCTCCGCGTCGCAGGCGCCGTCCACGGCGTTTGGCGCCGGCATGTTCTCGCCCACGGGCGACGCCGGCTTCGGGCTCAACGGGCTGGTCGCCGTGCTGCGCATGCTCAAGCTCGTGGACAAGGCGTCCGGACTCTGCCTGTTCACGGCCCAGTGGAAGTGGCACCCGCACGCGCACGTCGAGGGCGTGGACTCGCTCGTGCAGTCGCTCGCGCAGTTTGCTCGCGAGATCGACGGAGGAGGTGGGCAATGGATGCCGCGAGGGCGATCGGATCCCACACGAAGCTAATGCTCTGTTTGTGGTACGTGTGTGTGACCGATCATATAGACGTCGTGCGCGTGCATTTTGATTCCCACATGAGTCGCGGCGCCAGCAACAGTATCGGGAATGGTAACGCTAGCGCGGGCTCCAGCAACGGAAGCCTCACGCCGACGCAGCCAAAGGCGGCTCCCGAAGATGAGCGACGGCCCAGCTCGGTCGGCGAAGTACGAACATGCATGGATGGTTCATACATTGGAGCGTGGGAAGCTTACGTGGGCGTTTGTTGGGTTTGTTACTCCTTAGACCGGTGGGACACTGGCGCTCGAGATGCTTTCCCACCACCATGGACCGATTCAGGGCGTGCTCTTCCATGATCGCGTGTCGGAGATTACAACGCAGCGGCTTCGCGTGTTCGTAGAGCAGGTCGTCGAGCGATTCATTCAACTTCACCACAACGACATTGATCGCCTCCAGCCGGCCACGGCGGCTCACCAGGCTGCGCTCACGGCTGAGGAGGTACGGCCGAGCTCCATCCGCGTGATCTGAGGATGCTGATATCTGAAATGTTCTGTCTTATGAGTTCAGACAGCGCAGCTCATTGCATCCTTCGCCTCGTTTGAGGATGTGTTCTACAATGAGCTGGTGACGACATTGTGAGGCCATCGCGGGGCTTGAGAGGGAAATGTAGCATGCGAGACACGATAGTGATCGCCGGGGAAGGAAACACAAAGCCAAGTGTCGAAATCAGTCAATACATACGTTCTTGTGCGAGATTCTGAACAACTTGTTCTTGTGCGAGATTCTGGGACTGAACAACTTGCTGCAGATTAATGAGAGCTGTCGGACCAGTGTTTTGCAGATCAGTCGAGAACACTCCGCTTCTTCATCTCGTGGTTCACGGCCGGGTTCTTGTCACTGTTCGTGAAGCCCCACACCTCGACGTGAACACAGTTGAACTCCTGGGTAGGGACAAGTGGGCGTGAGCTGAACGTCTCACACGGTCCAGTCGTGCCACGGGATAAGTCAGAATCCTACACAGAGCAGGTTGGATAATGAGTGCCGGTGTTGACAAATTTCTTGGCTGGAAGGCAGGATAAACGTACCAAATACAGGCCGAAGCTACCGCCTCCTCCCATGACGAGCGCCTCCTCAGAGCATAACATAAAGTAGTTGTTTCGTCTGCTCCAAGGATACTTGACGAAGTTCGCGCCCAAAGAAGATGCTGCCCCCGCTGGTGCGCCAGTATGCGGACTGAAAGAGAAGAGAAATGACTCGCCGTTGCCGAAGTACTGCGTCGAACGGTGCCATTCGTCCGAGCCGAAGCCACCGAACACGTTGCCTAGGTCATCCTTGACAACGATGAGCGTGGGGTTGTGTGATTTCACGAGCATAAGCAGAGTGTGGAGCGAGGAGCCGTGACTTTCGGAGCTGTAGAGCAAACACCAACGACAGAGCTGCGTGGTGATGGGTACTGTGTGGTCGATGTAGGCAACATGCTCAGGGGTCAGGATGTGCGACTGCCCAAGCAGCTTGTTCTTGTAGTCTTCGACCTTGAACGTGAAAGAAGGTCGCTTGCTAAGGCGAGGGGGCGACGGGGGTGCAGCGGCAGCTACTTGCTTCTCGTTGCCGCCAATGCCCATTTCCTCTTCAGTCGATGCATCTCCGTCGTCATGCATTTGGCGCCACATCTCTTCCCACTCGCCACGCAGGTCCTCCACACAGCTTGGCGCGTGCTTCAGAAGCTCATCCATTTTGGCTTCTGTATCGCAGAACACTCGCGTGAACGAGGCCTCGTCCGGGCTGAGCGAGTTCCAAATCTGATCGAAGATTTGAAACATGGTCAGGAAGAGTTTAAGGAAGTACGAATCCTCAGCGAACAGTTCCCAGTGGGGTTCCACAGAGAGTGCCACGATGTTGATGGTTGGGTGTTCTGGAGCGGGGCTAAGACAAGAGTGAGAGGGAGTGAGCCGCTGCATCATCTCAGATCCCGCAATTAGAATCACTTACACGAGGCGCAGCAGGTTGATCAGCGACTTGCAGATGGCAGACGAGACGAGGCCAGCGTCGTAGGAGCTCTGCACGGTTGGTAGCGCACGATCATACAGCCGTTCAAGTAAGCTTCTATCACTCTTGACCATGTGCGCGACGCAACGTAGTAGCAATACACCCCCCTTGTCAAAGTTTCCAAGGATGGTCGGGCGGTTGAAGCCGTGTTTTTGCCAGGCGTCTGCAATACGACGGTCGAGATCTTCTGGAATGTTGTTTAGGGAGGGACTTGCAACGGTTTGTCGACGACTACCGAGACTGCCGCCGCTTGCAGTCCGAGAGCTATAACCTGGATACTGTGCCCCGGCCATTATTGCCGAGTACGAAAGTGGTGCCGACGTACTGAGCGGTATCACATCTTCGTACAACTGCGGCGACGATGCACGATGCTTGAGAGGTGACGCAAGTTTGCGGATCACTGGAGCAAGAATACGTTCTGGGTTGTTTGGGGGAGATTCGCAAAGAGGGGACTCCTTCTTCGTGACGCTCCCGACAAAGATATCCGAAATCTCATCCAAGTACTGACGATCCGAGAGGAAGTTGACCTGTGGCTTCATCTTGTACAGTTGATACATCGACAGAAGTGCCTCCTTCTTAGCTTGCAAACGCTCGAGTGCGTCGGAGACCTGGAGACGAACGTCTTGAAAAATGACATCATGGTGGCGAATCATGCGTTCAACAACTTGGGCGCCGACCGCAGCGAAACGGACGTCGTGATGCTGAGGGTGGGACATCTTGCGTCTTCCTGCAGGTGTCGTCATTGCCTCACTCTTAAAAGCAACGACCGGAGCCAACATCACCGACGCGAGGGTGACATCAATACCATTGTGCTCGGCGTGCTCGGGCAGCTGGAGGAAATGCAGGACACCAATCACCTTTTCCAGAACGTACTTGCAATGCACCGGGAGCTCTTGAACAAGAAGTGCGATGTTTCGAATACTCGCTTCTTCGTCTTTAAGTCGGCCTGATGCAACAAACGCCTCGTACTTCTCTGACGTCAGAAGAGATTCCGGTAGGTTCTTTAGAAAGTCAAGCAGGAGGGCACCGGCGCCGTGAGCATCGAGATCTCCTGGAAGGGCACCCTCTGTTTCCATGACCTCTCGCAGTTGGCTAACGGTCACGTTCAACACCGTCGTTCGGAACAGGCGAGGAGTGTCCGGGTACTCGTACAGAACGTCGATACAGTCTTGCACAACGTTGGGGATCGAGAGCACTGGGTCAATCAAGGCGAAGCGGCTGTGGTACGGATTCTTCGACAGATAGGCGATGCTGACACCGAAAACATGCTGCCACGGCTTGATTCCTTTGTGGCGATGCGGGAATATCACTGCAGAAACTTCGACGAAATCATCATCTGGGATAACTGCCTGTGCGTCGGCTTGAACGAGTTTGTCTGCAGATACAGAGACGTCCGACGCCAGTGGAGAGGTGGGAAGGGCTGGGTCGGATGCCGATGCTGGTGAAGTCGGCACTGGCGCCGCGTCAGCGGTGATCGGGGCAGCCGTGGCGTCACCATCAGATTTAGCCGCCTCTTGAGCCGTCACCGGGATAGGAATAGTCGGTACCTCCTTCGCTGCCGGAGTTCTGAATGGCTCGTCGTCGACCTTGATGTTGAAGTGGACATCGCGACAATCAATGACCATTTGTAGGAATAAGTCGAGGCCCTCTGAACAACGCACGAGCGCCCACTCCTCATAGTTCGTCCTCACGACTTGATCGCACGCCATCGAGAAGATTATCTGGCCCAGCAACAGCCAAAGTCAGAAGCGGATATCCACGCGTAAGCAATACGGATCAGCTCAGCATTTCGCGCGCGCACCATGAGACTGGTTTCCATGGTCTGGCTGTTGAGTGCCAATTTCATCCAACAAGCGGCCTTGCCCGCATCCGTCTTCAAAGAGACATGTCACTTAGCAGGCGAGACATTTACCTTTCGCAGAGGGCGCGAACAGTCCTTACCTCAGAGAGTGTTGCAGCCTGCTGAATCGCATTCACGAGGGTTGATTCATCCAGCACGAGCGAGCTAGAATACAGAACATTCCAGAGCGAGACGGTGTGGTCGGTTTGGTGCTTCAAGCCGAGCTTCAGACACGTCTCTAGCGCATGTCCTACGGACCCACACTGAGTGAGATTCATTCTATTCTCATGCGCTGGAAGCACGTGGCAAAGCCGTACCCAACTCATGGACGCAGATGTCCTCATCCGTCAACACGCGCCGCGGCTTCGTCGGCGTCATGGATCCTGACATGGGCGACTTGGCGCTCGCCGACGGAGATACCAGGTCCAAGTCGCCGCTGCCGGTGGACCGCCCTTCGACGACTTGCATGACGTCAAGCGTCGCCTTCTTCAGCCTTGTCTAGACACAATATACCATCAACACCGCCATCAGCCACAGCCCTCAATCGCATAGTAGGCATAGCTTCACGTTCTAACGCACCAGCGCATCGAACCGCTGCTTCAAGTGATCATCTTCCTTCACATCCAGCTTGGTCGAGAGCCACTGCGAGATGCGCCCGAGCATGGTGTCGCCGCGACTCAATGCCTACTAGACCTCGATGGGACTGGTGGTCGCGCACGATCCCCCGGCAGCGCTGGCTGAATGTTCTCCGCCGAGCGCGAGGCGCTGCCTTATACAAACGACCGAAAATAGCTGGGCGCCAAAGAAGAGTGAGGCTCGCGCCAAGAATGGACACTATCGCGGCGCGGGTGACGTGACGCGACGGGACACGGGAGCCGTTAATAAAAGGCGCGATCCAGAGCCGAGCTCTTCCCAGAGCTGTCACCGGATCCACGGAATCTCCGCGCGCCGACAGAGGTACAGAGAGAGAAAGAGAGAGAAAGCGGAGGTTGCCTTTGGCGTTGCTTCAGGTTTCCTTCCTGCTAGGGGGAAGCGACGTTTCCATTGCACGTATTGGAATGGGGAAATCCCTTTTCGGAGCCGTTTTTTCGAAATAATCCCGAAACGGAGCCGTATTTTACTCC
The DNA here is from genome assembly GCA_027475725.1 of Pythium rhizo-oryzae. Taxonomy (NCBI): domain Eukaryota; phylum Oomycota; class Peronosporomycetes; order Pythiales; family Pythiaceae; genus Pythium; species Pythium rhizo-oryzae. The sequence continues at coordinate 17,694 of JAMFLL010000559.1, read as the reverse complement.
TCAATCATACGCATAAATACACTGATTTAGGATATATTTGGTTTCAAAGAAGAGCGTTTGCCTTTGTGAGTGTTGCCTTTCTGTTGGCTTTTCCTACCTGTTGCCCTTCTGTAGCTTGTAGCCTTTTGTTGCCTGTTGCTCTCGTGTTGCCTGTACACATTGCGTAGGCTCGAAGTTAAATTGGAAAAGGTCAAGAAACTGGACAACTGCGAGGAACTGGATGAGTAACCAGCATCCTTTCATGACCGCCGAGTGTACTACGGAAACAAAATGGACCGAAAATTGCAGCGAATAACGTAAAATTTGTTTCGTTTAGACATCTCGACCCTGGTAATAAAAGGCAATAGGCTACAGAATGGCTATACAAGAGCTACATGAAAGAAAAGGCTACGTAAAGGCTACAAGCTACGATATGTAGAGACGTCAGACATCCCCACGTAGATTTTATCTTATTTCATTGCATTTTACTGATGCGTTGCGACAGTTGCTGATTGAGGGTGAAAAACGGCTCCGTCTCGGAATTATTTTGAAAATACGGCTCCGAAAAGGGATTTCCCCTATTGGAATAGTACCCCCGTTTCCGCCCACGAGAAAAGAAACGGGGGAATTATAATATTCGGATATGTAAATTACGCACCAAACCAGGTGATTTTCGAGACCCACAGAAAACAGTCGTGGATGGAGTAAATTACTTCACATGTAAGTTACATGGGCACTCTGCCAAATGTTTCTGGAAATGTTTGCCAGCCGAGAAAAAAGCGGGAAAACCCACTTTGAGCAGGTGAGAGTGATGGTCTGGGGCAGATTGAGGAGGGTTGACCGCTCCCCAATCTCTTCGATCTCTTCGGCAACACGACGCGAGGGCCAATTGATCTCCTCCCTCCCTCCCGCCATTAAGCCAATGCAGGACACGACGACGCCCTGTCGCCCCACGCGCGCCGTCGGCACCGCGCAGAAGAAGCCGCGGCGGTCGCTCGGCTCGCCACGCCACGGCCACGGCAACGCGCGGCGGCTGCGCGTGAGCGACGTCGCCATGGAAGCCAGCGCCGGGCGCGATGACGATGGCGATGATGACGGCGATGTGCCACTGGCGCTGGAAGTGAACGGCGGCGCGTCGTCACCCGTGCTCAGCAAGACGCTCTTTGGCGGCGGATTCAGCGACAGCAGCAGCGAAGACGACAACGACGACGACCGTCGCGCAGACAGCGGTCGGCGCTCGTCGTACCGGAGCCGCAGCCGGCGGCTCAGCGGACTGCGCGCGTCTGCGCCGCCTGCAGTGGCCTACACGACAGAAACACCGATGAAGGCCGCACGCACTGCGGCCAGGCGGCATAGTCTCGGGAGCTTCCGGTCGGCGACGAGTGAGGCGCGCAACGTGGTTCCCGACTCGCCGTTGCCGGTAGAGAAGCCACCGACGACGCCAGCAAAGCGAGTGAAGGCACCGTTTCCAGGAATCTACTCCCCCGTGCGCGCTGAGACTAGCTCGCCGGTGATGCGGACCCCTCGCAAGAGAACGCCCTCCAAAATCCAACCCGATCACAACATGTCAGTGTGCAGCACGCTCTCAACGTGGTCACCCTGGGATACGCCCACGAAGAGTGATAACAGCGAGCCGACACCGATGAATGTTTCCTTCAAAAGCCCGGTCCCGCCCACACCGCTGAAGCAACGAACGACAACGCCATGTACGTATTCTACCTTGCAGCCATTGATCTGCATCTTCTGCGATAGCTGATGATGAATGATCGTTGTTTGCCACTTCACAGCCCGTCAGAGGTTTCTCAGTCGCAAGGAAGTCCTCGTGCAAGTCCGGTATCCTTCCGAGTCACCGGTAATGTAGGCGCTCGCCTTGTGATATTGGTTGCGGCTCACCGTTGAGTTTGGTTGGCTAGGGACATGGGCTCACTGCATTCCAAGAGCTTGAGACAGTTGGCTGGCTTGGAGCCGGCGTTTCTGCGGAGGTCTTGAAGGTACAGCATTGCTGCAAAATGGACTACCTCGATGCGTCTTCCCTCAGCGCATAGCTGAGTGTTCTCTTTCGACGTTCTTAGGTCTACTCCAAGAAGCAAGATCGGTATTTCGCCGTGAAGAAAACCAAGCATGAGCTGCGAAGCGAGCGTGAACGGTACGTACCACAAGACTGACAGATTCTTACGTAGTCCATGCTGACGATACCCGAACTTCGTGTCCAGCGATGTCCTTTTACAGGAAGTTATCGTCGCAGAGCAAGTGGCTGGATCTGGCGCATCGTTTGACCACCTCGTGCGGTATCACCAGGCATGGCAGGACGAAGGTACGCTTCAATTCATATTGGTCCCTGCCTGATGACAAACCCATTCTGATCCATCACGACCATCCCGTAGGATTCCTCTTCGTCCAGACCGAGCTTTGCACCGGTGGCAACTTGCGAGATTTCATCGAGTTCTGTGATGGAAGCCAAATCCCCGAAGATTGCTTGTGGACTATCATCAATCACGTTGGTCAAGGACTCAAGGCGCTACACGCCAACGAAATCGTGCACCTCGACATCAAGCCAGAAAACGTTTTCATCACGTCGGATGGGGCGCTGAAGATTGGCGATTTGGGCATGGCCGCTCAAGATTCGAGTGCGCAGAAGCGGATGGATGACCTGGAGGGAGATGCAGCGTACATGGCGAAGGAGCTCCTCTCGTCGACCGTCCGGTATCCATCCGCCGACGTCTTCTGCCTCGGTACGTGAGCGATTCTTCCCCTACTGTGCTTTATTATGGTGACTTACTCAAGGATGTCTGCCTTCTCATTAGGCATCATGATGCTGGAGTTGGCAACGCGGATCGAACTACCAGCCTCTGGAGACGGCTGGCATGCTCTGCGCGAGGGCCACTTACCCCCACTCCCAGTCGAATACTCGCCCGAACTGACGTCGGCAATCGCTCAGGTACTGGAACGTCGGTGCTCGCTCTTGCCATTCTCAGACGCGTGGGCTGACTCTAACATCAATGATCTGCAATAGATGATGCACGCTGACCCGTCGATGCGGCCTACTGCCTCGGAGATTGTGAACCACCCGCACATCCAAACTCGATCGGCACCGGCTGCCATCATCCTCCAGGTGAGCAACCCTCTTTGAATCTGCAATTGACTCAGCTAGCACTCTAATCCCCCAACGTTTGGTTGTCATCCACAGCATGCGCAGCACTACCCTTCCATCGCGGCCAAGAAGGCACTGAACACGAGCCGCTCGGGCCACTCCGAGACGCCCCGCAAGCCGCGGCTCTCCTTCTCGCTCTTCGACTAGCCTCGGGCAAAGTCTTGTTCCTTCGTCAAATGGCTACAGTTTCCGCGTCTCATTTTCATTTATTACTCCAATAGACATACTATTTACCAAAATATCAATTATGCAAGTGAACCGGTTCGGTCCACCCATTTTTGTATGGACGGGTCGTGAACCGTGCCGGGTTTCCGCGGAAACGGGCCGGCCTGCCTGCTTCCAACCATTGGCTGGCGCCGCCATCATGGCCGGCGTCTGGACTCCCCACTGTGCCCCAGTATCTCATTCGTGTGTGAAGGAAAAAGTAAGTGCGATGCCGCGACTATATGGAGCCGCCCGCCTTCCTTTCTCTCCATGTCCGTGCACATGAGCGTGGTGGTCTATCCTACGTAATGAGAGGATAGACCGCCTCACGTGACATGGACTGGGAGTGGAGGGAGAGCAGGGTGTGACGTGGGGATATGGAGTCCGCAATGCTCACGCTGTTTGGTTGTGTGACGCGTAACAGTGAAGTTCAACTCGGCCGTCTCCTCGTCCCGCCGCAAGTCGCGCAAGGCGCACTTCGGCTCGCACTCGACCGCGCGCCGCGTGCTCATGAGCGCGCCGCTCTCGAAGGAGCTGCAGAAGAAGTACAATGTAAGTTAGTGTGAGCCACCGGCGACACCACTACACTTCAAACGTATAAGTCCATGTCAGTGGGCGCTTCCTTCCCGCGTCTCTCTCTCCCTAGAGAAGGTGCGGGAGGGGCCCCGTTCCAAGCTGGCACTTCATGGCATCGTATGATACGTAAGTGCGGACCCAGTTTGCCTCCCTCGATGGCGACGTTCGGACTCCCACGCCGTCTCCCGGGGCGGCGTGAGAGACAAGCGTCCCACGAGGGAGTAGACTGTTCCCCCGTCATCACGCCGCGTCACCACCCGTATTCCTGAACTAGCGCCGTCTCGACCAACGGCGTTTGGATAGGGGTCTCGTGGGTGGCGTGGTCCCCCGATCCAGGATCGGGGGCCTAGCCCTCGCCAACGAGTCGCTGACTGTGTGGGTGTGCTTCGTAACGATATAGGTGCGCTCGCTGCCGATCCGCAAGGACGACGAGGTCACGATTGTGCGTGGCGGTTTCAAGAACCGTGAGGGCCGTGTCACCACCGTGTACCGCAAGAAGTTCGTCATCCACGTCGAGCGTGTTGTGCGCGAGAAGGCCAACGGCCAGGCCGTGCCGGTCGGCATCGACGCCTCGAAGGTCGTGATCACCAAGGTCAAGCTTGACAAGGACCGCAAGAAGATCCTCGAGCGCAAGAACCGCTCGGTCTCGGACGCCAACAAGGGCAAGTTCACGGAGGCCGATGTCGCCATGGCCAACGTCGACTAAGCGTCTTCTCGCCGTCCACCGTCGCACACACCTACTGCTTTCTCTGGTAGAGAACGAGTTGAAAGCTTCGTCCTGGCGCGCGTCTGGCGTTCCGTTCGCTGCCGCTGAACCATCACCAATACACGCACTGGATGAGCCACCACATTCCCCGTTTGTCTAGTCTCCATTTATTTGTCTGTGTCAAAACAGCGAGAGCTTCCGCATCTCTTCCTCGATCATGGTCTTGAGCGCGAGCCCCGGCTGGTCGCTCGCGAGCTCCACGAGCAAGTTGATGAAGTCCACCTCGCGCTCGGCAAACTCGCGCAGCGACAGCTCCTGCAGCTCGAGCTTGCGCAGCACCTTGTTGGCCAGCGGCACGAGCTGCGGCACACTGCGCCGCACGCCCTGGAGCAGCTTCTCCTCGGTCTCGCGCGCCAGCGCGTCGCGGCGCCAGCTCTCGGCGTCGACCCAGCTAGCCGCATCGCTGTTGTTGCCGCCGCCGCCACCGCGCAGCCGCTGCATGCGGTCGCCGTGCTTGCGCACAAACTTGTCGAGGATCTCGGCTTTCTTCTGCTCGCTCTCGACCGACGCCAGGTACATTTTGGCCGCGAGCAGCTCCTCGGTGGTCGCGGCCTTTTCGAGCAGCAGCCGCTCGTTCTCCTGCTGGAGCTGGTGCGTCTCCTGCTGCGCGAGCGCCACCTCGGCGCTCAGCCGCTTCTTACCCAGCCGCGTGGACATCAGCGCGTCCTCGCGCGCCGTCAGCTCCCTACGCAACACAAACGCCATGAGTATGCAAGGGTTCCCGGAGTCCGCATTGAGGAAGTGGTTCGTCTCGTACCTGGAGAGTTGATCCACGCGGCGCGTGGACTCGTGGACGAGCTTGCTCTGCGCGTGGAACTGCCGCTCTTTCTTGCGCAGCTCCGCAAGCTGCCGCTCGAGCTCAAGCTTGTCCTGCGCCATGGACTGGTACCGCCACTTGAGCTCCGCCAAGCTGCCGCCACCGCCATCGCTGCCATCACTACCGCTGGCACTGCCAGCGGCCGCCACGCGCAGCTCGAGCTCGACGTTCTGCATGCGCAGCTGCTCCAGCTCGCGCCGCAGGCTCTGGACCTCGCTTTCGTACATGTCGAACACCTGGGGCACGCCACTCTGCCGCTCGAGCGCGCGCACCTTGGCCTTGAGCGCCAAAGCCTCGAGCTTGAGGTTCTCGAGCTGCACGCCGCGCTGCGCGCGCAGCTCCTCCAGGTCGTGAATTGCGTCCGCCGCGCGCGTCTCGGCGGCCTCGCGCAGCTGCTGCTGCTCGCGCACGACCGAGAGCAGCGCGTCGTAGTTCTTGCGGAGCAGCGCCGCGTCCGCGGCCTGGATCTTGGCGGCCGTGGCGGCGTCGAGCCCGTCCACGTTGGGCGCGGCCATGGTCTGCGTGGGCAGTGCCATCGGCGAGTCAAGCGTCGGGGGGTGATACCGCGCCACCGGAGCTTGGGGACGAACGTAGCCGCCCGTCGGTGGATCGCTCATGGCCGCGGCAGTCGTCGTGCCACCGCCTGCGAGCCGTTCTGCGAGCCGAGCGGCCAGATCTTGCGAGAGCGCTGGCTGCGGCCGCAGCTGTGGCACCGGCGGCGGCGGCAGCACGTCGTCCACAGGGTCTTCCATGGGCAGCGGCACCGAGTTGGACCGCCGCAGCTGCGAGCGCATGGACGCGGGCGTGGCACCCATGGTCGTGGCTGCCAAGGGCGCGGCAGCGAGCGGTGGTCGAGAAGAGGGCACCGCCGCCTGCTCGATGGTCTCCATTAACCTCGCGTAAAGATCGCTGCTCGAACCGGAGCTTCTCGTCGGCGCAGCTGCTTGGACGTGCGCAGGTCCGCGCAGCGCGTTCGTGTCGCTGAGCCCGAGGGGCAGCTCGTCGACGGCACTCGGTGGCGCGACGGCCGTGGCGGTCGCGAGAATCTCCTTCTTGCGCTGCTTAAAAGCCTCGAGCCAGGACATCGCGTCCGAGGTCACGGCCGGCGACGCCATCGCGGACGACTCGGTCGCTGGCACGGGGGACGGCAAGACGGGCAACGCCATCGACGGCCCCGATGGCCCCGACGAGAGCCGCTGGAGCAGCGACTCGCCAATGGCCACGGCCGCCATGGCCTTCGCAGCGGCCGAGTCGAGCGCCTCCTGCGTGGTTGGTGCCGGTGGCGCCACCGGTGGCGGCTGGAAACCGAGCTGCGCGTAATTGACGCCCGTGAGCCGCTTGCATACGCACGCAAAGCCCTTGACGTTGGCGACGGCGTTGAGCAGCGCGACGCTCTCGCGCAGGCTCGCGCGCGAGTCGATGACGTTGGCGTAGAGAAACGTCCGCGCGTTCTGCGTGAGCAGCGGCTGCACGAAGTTGGAGAGCAGCATCGCGCGCTTCGTCGACGCACTCGCGGACCGCTGGTGCGGCCGAGGGGACACGAAGGACGTGACGACGCTGGTCTGCTGGCGGATCTCGTGGAGGATCTCGTAGAACTCGGTCTTCTCCTGCGTGGACACGACGTCGTCGCGGAAGTCCTTGAGGTCCAGGAGGTCCACGACGTGGAGCGTGCTGAGCTGGCCGGACGCGCGGTGGAAGAACGCGAGCCGCACGAAGAAGTGCGAGTGCTCGGCCGTGTGCTTGCGTACGATACGGTGCGTCTTGGCGGTCTGCAGCGTCTGCAGCGCCGTCTCGAAGCTCGCGGCCTCGATCGACGTGAACGACAGCGACGGAGTTGATGGTCTGCTCGCAGTGGCTTGGGATTCGTCCGGTGGCGGCGATGGCTTGAGCAGATCCACGGCCTCGTTATTCACGAGGATCCAGCTACTGATCCCGAGCGACCAGTCCGCGCCCGATACCCGCTGGAAGAACTCGAAGAGCAGCGCGCCGATCTGACCATGGAGATCCAGCACCTCCTTTTCGTCCTGCGGCGATGAGGTTGAAGATGTGGTCGGTGTCATCGCCGTTGGTGCGGACGTGGACTTGCCGAACAAAAACCGAAACTTTTGCGTCGGGTGAACGCCCGTGGCAAGAATGTTGGCGTTGACGCCGTCCACGACCACGCTCCGCAGCGCCGGCAGCGTGACCTCACGCGAGAATGCCGCGGCGTGGCTTGCCTGCGTGAACACAGCGTGGAAGTCCCATTCGACGCCAGGAGTCTCAGTACCGGCGCCTCCAGCGGCCGACGCCGTGGCCGCGGTTGTCGCTGATGCCGTAGTGGACTGCGAGGCAAGAGAGACACCAACATCACTGTGGACGGCGGGCGGGGACGCCTTGGTGACCACACGTACGCATTTGCGTTCGGACTGCACCTCAAAGACCGGCGTCGCCCGGTTCGCGGCCGTGACGAAGCACGACACATGGAGCGGGCCCAGTACGACAGCGGTGGCCCCGGCACCCGTAGCACTGGACTTGGACGCCGACATGGTTCGACGGGCGAGAACCGATTTGGGACGGCGAACACGAGAGACAGAGAGGGAGCGAGAGAACGGTTGTGCGACCGTGGCTTGTCCACGGTTGAGATCCCGGTCGACTGGAACCGACGCCTGTTCATTCAGTTGGTGATAAAGGTGCTTCTATTCTTACGGACAGCTATCTCATGAGGAGAGAGAGTGAGAGTGAGGAGTGCCAGTGTAGTGTTGGGGACGTTGGTATGACGAGTGGCTTAAATAGACTGCTACAACATACGGGGGTGCGCGACGCACACCACGGGGTCTTGCCGGACGAACGGGACTCTTGGGGGCCACTCGTGTCCCTTGAGGGATACATTCTTTCATGGTACAGGTTGTCGATCTCCGCGGGCTCGCACGGTTCTCCGGGTCGAGACGTGGCTGATCGACTAGGGGGAATTGTTCTGGTCGTATCCTTCGTTGGTGCTTGCAAATACTAAAGTACACTCGCGCGGAGTTTGTCTTCTTCTTCTTCTTCTTCATCTGCTTCTTCATCTTCGTCTTTCCTGACTTCTGCTTTCGTGATCCACGTTGCTGTCTAACCCTGCATCTCGCATGTCGCGAGCAGCTCCATGGGGTCTTCAAAAATGGTGTCGCACATCGACGCCGAGCGCACAAATGCCGAGTGATGGCTGCTATCGCCGACGCCGCTGGTGCTCAAATCAAACGCAAAGTCTGCGGTGGTGTCACAATCCTCCATCATGGCCTCGTCGGCCGAGTCGTCCACCTCGAGCACAATGTTGTGGTTCTTGATGACCGTGTCGACGAGCTCGTCGAACATGCCAATCTTCCACGCGAGATGCTTCTGCTCCAGGAAGTAGAGCACGCGGTACGCATTCCAAAAGTGCGCGTTGTCGAGCTTCCGCACGAGCGCGCCGTTGATCGACTCGCGAAAGACCTTCTCAATGCGCTGGACATCCACTTGCACTTCCGACAGATCGACGCCCTGCGCGACCAGAAAGCGAAGCAGCACCAGCAGCTCGTGCTCGGACGGACGGTAATGGCCGCTGTGCGGGTAGATCGTGTGGATGACGCCGTCGTTGATCACCATCATGCCGGCCGTCTGCACGCACTCGCCCGCCACGAAGCTTGTATGATGGATACGAGGGATCTTTTTGGTCTCCTTCTGGCTGCCGAAAAGCACGCCGTCGCGCAGCACGAAAATCCAGCCTTCGTCGCCGCTCTGGACAATCTCCTGCGTTTCTTCATGGTACACGCGGCCGTCGCGGATCGCGAGCGCAAACTTCTGGCGCTCGGCCTCCGTGTCGCAGTAGAGCACGGTCTCGCGCTCGAGCTTGGTGCGCGGCACGCCCTCGACCTCGACCGACTCGTCGTCGAGCCACTCCCAGAAGCTAGGCTTGGCGGCCTGGCGCTTCCACTCTTTGTAGTACGCGCGCAGGTTGGCGCCGTATCTGTGTGTCATCATCATCACCAGCCATCTCGTTAGGAACCAACAACCAATTTCCGGAACAAACAGAGAGAAAACAACGCACCGGTGCTTGCGGTCGCAGACCTCGAGCCAGCTCTTCTTGTCGACGACCGAGATGTTGCCGGCGCTGTAGCCCTTCACGAGCTTGGGCGAGTACTTCTTGGCGAGCTTGACGATCTCGTGCATGTTCTGGTAGGTGCGTCGTTTGGCCCGCATGGTCTCCGCGGTCATCGCCCACGACGCGGCGCGCTTCTTGCTCGCGCAGCTCAGCGTGGCGTCCGGGGTTCGCGCCTCGAGCGGCGCGCGCGCGCAGTCCGTGGGGGAATCGATCGCCGGGCGCGTTAGCCGATGCCCGTCCCTTGGTTCAATCCGCACGCGCAGGCCGACGACGCCGTCTTGACCGAGTGCGGGAGCTGTGCGTCGCTCGCCAACGAGGATGGAGTCGACCGACGTCACCTTCGCCGCGAGAAGAAATGGAGCGAGGTGTCCACAAAAAAAAGGTGGCGATATAGAAACCAACGACCAACGAAAAGACGTCGAGCGGGGTCGGCTCCTCGGAACAAAAAAAAAAATAGCCTGACGAAGATTCGAGATCGACGGTGGAGCGCGCGGAGCGACGGCGGCGCGGAGAGGAAAATGCGCGGAGGAAGGCGGCGCGCGGGAGAGCTCTAGCGGCGGCGGCGGCGGCGCGAGCGAATCTGCTGTGGGGGAAGTAGGGTGGATGGCGGTCGGTCGGTCGGTTCCTGTCGCTGTCTGTGGGGGGCGACACAAACGAACTCTTCTCTTGTGCACCGGCGAGAAAATTGGGAAATGACGCTCTCGACCAACACCAACAGCCTAATAAAGACCGGCAAAGCGCAAAAAGGCACCCAGAGTTGCCGCTTGAACCTACCCCTTATAATCGACTGTCCAATCATAGCGCGGGTTGAAACCTACCCCGCTTGAAATGACGCGGCGCTGGCACGGCGCCGCCCATGCAGGCAGGGCCAAGTGGTGTGCTCGTTCAGCCCGCTTTTCTCTCTCGGGTTGGCTTGTTCTTCTTCTCGTCGGTGGGTTGTGGAACCGTTTTGAATCCAACAACACTCTAGACTTGAAGCAGGCGCACCGGGCATGGGTTTAAAATCGGGGACCGGCGGCGCAGGTGCCGCCGCCGCCCGTTGGGAGCGGCGCCGCTTCTCGTTCCTGATGACGTCCGGATTCACCAAGAGGACGGCGCATACGCGTTGGCTCGATGGCGGCACATGCACCGACAAGGATCGCAGGGGGACGAGAGGGAGGGAGAGGAGTGTTCTGACGACCTGACGTGGCTCGCGGTTGTTGGATTCCTTTTCTTGTAGATGCGCGTGCTGAATAGATCCTGCGCTCTGCGTTGGGCCATGCGTGTGTGTATCGCAGCGGCGGAGAGATTCTCTTCAGCGAGTTGAAGCCATGTTGTCACAGGGCGTTCAGTCAACGCGCGCTGGACACCCACGCCCACCCGCTTCCGGAATTGGAGCAGTGGGGTGCTCTATCAGGCCCACGAATAGCGGAGATTCCTTTTGAATCCCCTCGCTCCATGTCGCGCGATCGCAAGCAGCTTCAACCAGGCGATCCCTTCTTAGCACCACACTCGCCCACCCGAACCCTCGCGGACGCCCGCGCGCCCCTTCGTGGGCATGCCCTCTTTTGTTCTCCCCCTGAGAACGATCCGCCAACGGAAGCGCATATCCCTGGTGCATTTTCGTTCCCCCGCCACCGTCGCTCTGTGTTGGCTTGGACCAAGCACCCTCCCTGCATGTCCCAGCCGCTGTTAAACACACACTCGCATCCCATGCGGGAGCGCCGCGCGTCCACCCATGCGCTCTGTTAGTCCGTGGATGGCACCCTAGGTTACATTTCATCAGGGTTACTTCGTACACATCCAGCAGCTCCCGGCGCCATGTGGCGATGGGCGCCGCGGCGCCTGCGACGCTTTGGTCCAGGTTCCTTCCGTCAATTTCCGGAGGGCGGAGATCCAGGTCGAGGAAACACTTCAGACGGTGGTAGCAGCCTGTTCCCGCAAATTCAAACATGAGTACAGAGTGCCGCGTGCACCACCAACCGGACACCTCTCTCGTGGCCAGTCCACGCGGTCGTGACGCGCACGACGTGCAGTCACCGAGTGGACAAACACTGCCCACGGAGATGGGGAGCCAAGATGAGGGGGATGGGGGGATTTTGTGCCCATCCAGAGTCACTATAGTGAGGGAGCTCCTCGTAGTGAACCCATATTTGGAACGGAAGCCGCGGATGATGCGCTTCCTCGTCGGGTCCATGACGACATGGCGGCGCCGCGCTGGAGCTACGAGACGCCCCAGCCATGGGAGGAGCGGCAGGGCACGCTCGTGGACCGCGTGACGCGTGTGAGCGCCGAGGCGCGGCGCGTGTACGCGCAGCAGGAGGCGCTACTGCCGGCGATCCGCCACGAGCACGAGCTGGACCCGGCGGTGGGCGACCACATCCAGGACGTCGGCAAGCGCGTCCAGATCCTCCGGGAGAATGCCAGCAAGAGTGACAAGAAAGCGCTCGCGCTCGCGCAGCGGCAGAGCCCGCACAAGCGCGTGATCCCGAGCCGCTTCCCGGAGCACGCGGCGTCCGACGATGACGACGAGTTGGAGGAAGATGATGACGTTGACGACACCGCGTTTGTCCAGGGCCGCATTGTACCTCCATGGCTATCCTTCCATTTGATGCTGCGCGTTCGAGCACTAACCTTCTGTTATGATGCCGTAGGAAACCATGCTCATGGACCAGGAGTGGGACACGCGCGCGTGGAACGTGGCCAAGATCCACATCGCCGTGGACACGCTGTACGAACAGGTCGAGCTCAGCGACAACGCGCGGCGCCGCGAGCTCGCGACGACCATGCTCGTGCGGCTGCTCGAGACGCACGAGAGCGCGGTGGACTACGTGGAGACCACGATCCCGATCCTCATGAACAAGGCGTTCCGCAGCCTCTCGTCGATCGTCGACCGGACGCGCGTCTTCCGCGTGTGCGCGCTGCTCGCGGTGCTCGCCGAGTGGTTCGCACCGATCCTCTCGCGCAACAACGCCGCGGGTAAGAGCATGGCGTTCCTGCTGCGCGAGACCGAGCTGTGCGCGCGCATCGTGCAGCACCACTGGCGTGGCGTGCTGCTGCGGCGCCGGCTCGCCGCGCGCAACGACGTCGACGCGAGCGTGCGTGCGCGCCTGCGCTCGATGCACTTCATCAAGAACGTCGAGCTGCGCCACCAATTCAAGGTGCTGCGCGACGCGATCGGTCCCGGCGGGCTGCCGATTGAGGCTATGCAAGCGTACGTCAAGACGCTCTTCCACCTCGTCAAGCCCACGCGCTCGGCGGTGGACCAGAACCGCCACCACGTTGCCACGGCCGACCAGAAGCGGCTGCTCGCGTCCGGCATCCTCGTCGTGCTGGCGGCCTTTGTTCCAAAGGACCACCAGCGTGTCCCAGTGGACCACCGGGAAGCGCGCCGCGCCATCACGGAGCACGTCAAGGGTATGACGCTGGAGCTCGTCGAGTGCTTCCGCGATGAGGCCGACAAGATCATCGACATCCTGAAATCCAACATCGTCCAGCGCGTCATCGGCGATCTCTGTCAGCAGCTCCAACTAGCGTCGTCAACGGCGACGGCGCCGCTGGTGCATTCCTGCCTGCAGGTGGTCGCCGCGGTCACAAGCGCCGTGTGGCAGCTCCACGACGCGCATGCTGCCACAGAAAGCTACAGCTCGTCGTCTTCCATCTCGACTCGCTCGACCGCCGACGCGGTCGAGGCGTCCTTCCTCATGCGGCAGCTCGAATCGACCGCCACGCAGTTCCTCATGACGGCGCAGGTCATGGAGACGCTGCTTCGCGTGCTGCCGCTCGCGCGGCAGTGGCAGGATGCGCACATGTGCGAGCTCGTGTTGGCCACGCTGCGTTCGCTGGGCGGCTCGTTCGGCTTCAAGCGACTGCTGGACGCGCTCACGCGCAACGGCGGTCGCGCGCTGGAGCAGGTCGTGCTCTGCTTCGACTGGGCAGCCGCCCCGGGCGTCGAGCGCGCGGCGGTCGCGCTGTTTCACGACATGACCGCGCACCCGCACGCGCGCGCCGGCTTCACGACCGCGGGCGCCGTGCGCATGCTGTCCACGTGGTGCGACATGGAGATCGCAGCCTGCAAGCATCAGCCGCGCTTCGTGCTCGCGCTCGCGTGTATCGCGCTGCTCGCGCGCCAGAATCCGATCCGGAGAGTCTCCAGCGGCTCCTCATCCAGTGGGGACTTGCTGGACTCGCTCGGCTCGCTCGCCGCACGGCTCGAGGCGCTGTACGCGATCTTGCTGGAGCTTGTCAGCGGTTCCTCGAGGGATGCCCACGCGGCGGCGCTCTATCTCCACGAGGCAGCACACGTCTTCGTGCCGATTCTGCTGCGCTTCCTGGTACAGGTCAAGCCAAGCGACATGGAGCCGGCGTTCCAGACGCGTAAACAGCGCAGCATCAGCTGCATCGTACTCGGGCGCTTCTTCAAAGTGCCCGTGGTCGCTGCGGCGGCGTTCAGCGAGGCCACGGTGGTCCACGTGGCGCTGTCGCTCCAGTGCAACCGCCTGGACGACGTGGAGGGCAAGCTGCGGCGCTCGCACACCACTGAACAGGAGCGGCGGCTCCACTTTTTGGGACTGAAAGAAGCCTGCAAGGCGCTAAGTCGACTCGCGCGGTGTCCAAGCAGCGTGGATGTGTCACTGAGACCGAGCATCACGTCGGTCAACGTGCCGCCACTGCCGCCTGCGATCATCTGCGACGTGGTCGTCGCACGCATGCACGTGCTGGAAGACATTCTCCCGTTGATCCACGTGCCCATGGACGCGGCCGAGTTTCTGGACGTGGACACGGCGATGGCCCACGCCGCGATCGAGCTCATCGGGTACCTGCGACCGATGCCCTACGGCGAGGTCGCGCGGCAGGAGTTCCTGGAGGCGTTTGGCCAGCACCCGCACGGCGTCTACGCGAACGAGAAGCTCGAGACGCTCGTGGCCATCGCCGCGCCCATGATTCTCCACGTGCTCAAGGAGAAACAGTGCGGCAAAGAGCTGGTGGCGACGTGCTGTTCGGCGTTGAGTCGACTGGCGGCCACGAACCAGTGCCGGAGCGCGTTGCTGAAACAAGGCGCGATGTTCATTGCGCTCACGCATGTTCCGGAAGTGCTCTACGATCGCCAGGCCGCAGTGAAGAAGCAAACACGCGCTTCGAGCGGTGGAGCTAGTTCCCCGGTCAAAATCGACGCTACTGTAGATGACACGGGCTTATTGGATGTGCCGGCGTCGCTGTTCACGCTGCTCGCCAAGCTCTGCACCATCGCGGATGGTCGCGTGGCTATGATGAAGGCCCAGGTGCTGCCGCGCGTGCTCAAGCGTCTGCAGCTCACAGACAAAGCGCGACGAGACGACGACCTGGAGGTCAAGAGCGAGATCGCCGTGTTGATCCAGCGCCTCGCGATGTGCAACGCCGTCGAGGGCAACACCAGCGAGCTGTTTGTCCACTTCCATGTGCTCGAACTGCTCACGCAGATCGCCGTGGACCACACGCACGCTCTCCCCACCGCAACGCCGCCACCGGATTCGTCCATAAAGACTAAGAGCCGCGTCTCTGCTGTGGCCCAGCGCACGTGGCGCGTGCTCGACAACGTCGTCGGCGCGATCGCGGCGCTGGCGCAAGACGTGCTCGTCTGCGTGCCAAAGATCGTGCAGCTCGACGTCGTGAGCCCCCTCGCACCGCTGCTGCTGACAGTAGGAAAGACACCCAGCAGTGGCGCCGGGGTCCACCAGTCGCCACCAACGCCGCAGCATCACGTCGCGGCCTTGCAGTACCACGTGGTGAGCGTGGCGCGCGCTGTGGCGTCGTATCCATTTGGTGAGTACCATGGCTACCTAATGCGCGTGCGATGCGTTGGCCCCGACGACGAGCCACCTGGCCCCACTGGCCCACTGACCTTCATGGACCGCATCAAGAAGATCGCGTTCGATTTTACGCTGGAGCTCCAAGGAGGTGCACGCGTGTCGTTCTCGGACGCCGGTGAGTCCAAAACGATTGGCGAGCTCGCACGAGAGATCTTGGCGCTCGTTCGAGAGCACGAGATGGCCGAGCAGAAACACCACGACGCGAAGCGCGCATCGCTCCAGCTACCAGTAGCTGCCTCGCCATCTCGATCCAGGCCCTCGTCGCCTCAAGTGGCGGTCTCGAATGGCCGTGCCCGACAGGCCACCTCACCAGTCAAGAGAGCAGAGGAAGCCTGCGCGTTTCCGGCGCTGTCGCCCAAGCCAGATCTCTTGGGTTCCGGTCGAAGTGAGACGCCGCCGACCAAACCCACGGCGGCGCTGGCACCGCTGACTTCACCACCACCCACTGCAGGGAGCGCTCCATCTCAGTCATCGGCCGTTCCGATTCCTGCAGGCGTCGACTTGCGGTCGACACGGCCACCTCCGAAGCCCGAGACAAGAGCCCCGCCTGTCGAGCCGCACTATATCTTTGCTCGCCCCAAGGAGAAACAGCGGCTACAGCAAAAAGGACGACGCAAATCGAAGCCACGCGCAAGTCCCGACGACCAGTTCCTGATGCTGGACCCGCTGTTCCAGGCGGCCGCGCCACCAGTGCGAGAACGAAGAAGACGACCCGAGAGCAACCACGACGAGTTTGCACTTGTGCACGAAGACGGCTTTGCGTTCGTCCAGGAAATAGCCCACCAAGGGCACCAGGTCAATCTGCGCGCGCGTCGAAGCAAGCCAGGGGATAAGTACATCCCGTCACTCGGGCAGCTCCACGTCGACGATCCGACCATGAACGTGCTTCGGCGGCGGTGACGCGCAGGAAGACGCATGAGATGAAGTAGAGAGAGAGCTAAAGAGAGGCAAGATGCTAGGATGGTGTTTCAAATCCAATTTCCGTTCCTATCGGGAGGCGTGGACGTGTTTCCCCCCGCACGGTTGTGTTTCCCCCGCGCGGGCAGCCACGAGCCTGACTAATCCTCTCCTCCCCTGTCACTAGTAGCGCTATCCAGTCGTTTACACGAGCGCGGCGCCCTTCGACTCGTCGTCCGAGCGCGCGGTGCCATAGCCGCCGCGGTTCTTGCCGGCCTTCTCGCGGCCGAGCAGGCGCTGCGACGACGACAGCGTGCCACCGCCGTTGCTGCGCAAAGCCATGGGGCTCTGGCGGTACACGACGTTGCCGCGGCGCTTCTTCATGAGGTGGGTCTTCTGAAGCGACGGCGACGAGTACATGGGCGACTTCTCGACCGACCGCGCGGCGCCGCCCTCGACCAGACGCACTTCCTTCTCCGAGTGGTACACGAGCATGCCCATGACCAGCACGAAGAGCGCAAAGCCGTCATAGATCGTAAAGTCCTGGCCCGCGAACTTGCCCGTGAGCAGCGGGATCATGTAGAGCAAGTCCGTGAGCGGGAGGCACACGGCCGAGGACACGACGAAGAGTACGCTGCTGCCTTCCTTGAAGATGTAGAGCATGAGCTGGTTGTACACCATGTTGAAGAAGATGTACACGAGGAACACCTGGAAGATGCCCGAGTCGCACGCGAGCTGCTGGCCGTTGAACTCGACCGGCTCGCCCATGAAGCACTGGTGGCCCTTGGCCACGTAGTCGCCCAGGCCGCTCCATGGGATCGGCGGGTCGGCGAAGGCCTTGATGCGGATCGTCCAGATCGAGAGCACGCCGAGGATGAGCTGGTAGAAGCTCACCCAGGCGTTCGCGTACCAAATGTCGAGGTCCACGTCCTTGAGGCCGATCTCCTTGTACACGTTCGAGGCGGCCGCCGGAATGAGCGAGATGATGTAGAGCGAGATCCAGCCGACCGTCGGGTCCGGCATGTTGGCCGTGTCGGCGCCCGTGAGGATTGGAATCATGTCGACCAGACCGCCGTAGAGCACGAGGATCGAGCCCAGAATGTGGCCGCGCTTGAAGCGCGTCGACAGGAAGATGTACGAGAGCACCATGTTGAACGGCAGGTTGAGCTGGTTCAGCACGTTCGCGAGGTTGCCGCTGCAAGAGACCAAAGTCGCGTGAGTATAGGTCAGAGTCGGGCTTCACCAGCAACATCCATAAACAAAGCGACGTACCCAATGTGGGGCGTCGGGAACGCGCCGAGCATGTTGTAGAGCGTGTCGAGCAGCGCCATGATGAGGTACTTGTAGTGCGGGAACGCGCGCATCTCGCTCGTGATCTCG